>CM060683.1:54184863-54276647 GCA_030686995.1 Artemisia argyi | reverse complement strand
TAGTGCATCACAGTTATAAAGTTACTGCATCACAATTATAAAAGTTACTGCATCACAGTTTTAAATTTTAGTGCATTAAGGTTATAAGTTACTGCAACATAGCTGATGCACTCAAACTATTAACTATGATGCAGTAACTTATAATAAAGATGCACCAAAACTTAAAAAAGAATCGTATTTTAATTGTGATGCAGTTACATACATATATGATGCATAAAACTTATGATAATTCAGTTTCTTTATAACCATGATGCAGTAACTTTATAACCATGATGCAGTAACATTAAAACCATGAATGCAGTAACCGTGATGCAGTAAAATCATAATTGTGATGCAGTAAACGTGATGCAGTAACTTTATAACCGTGATGCAGTAACTTTATAACTGTGATGCACTAAAAAATTTTGGTGGGAAAATTTTTTTTTTTTTTTTTTTTGCCCCAAAAAAAAATTTTTTTTTGGCGGGAAATTTTTTTTTTCGGCGGGGGGGGGGGGGGGGGGGGGGGGGTGACACGTGTCATATGATGTGTCATATGATGTGGCAAGGGGGGTGACACATGTCACTCCCACAATCCTTCCTACACTTTTTATTATAAGACCCTTTTTATAATAACCCCACCCTATATATATATATATATATATATATATATATATATATATATATATATATATATATATATATATATATATATATATATATAGCTTGTCTACAATTTTTGTAGTCAATTGGTTACAATCCCTTACTAAAAATACACAAGAAACAAATCAGGGACCCACATAAAAAAATCAGGACCCACAAAAAAAGTCAGGGCCCCACAGGATATATATATATATATATATATATATATATATATATATATATATATATATATATATATATATATATATATACCCGTGCATAGCAACGGGATTTTATAACGACAGATCGTTTAGTGATAAAAACAAGTTTATGGGTTATAAATGAAAAATAATAAAAGTTAGGGGTGGCAAATCTTGCCCAATTTGTAATTTTTGGGCTATTTTTGACACTTTTTTAAAAGTTTGGGGCGTTTTTTGCCCCCTTGCATTTATTTGATGGGCTCTTACAGGCAAAAGATAAAAACAGATATTATTATATGGGCTTTCGAATCACACAATTCAACTTTCAAGTAATTACTCTCATTTTTTAATTAGTTGCATTTTTATTCATTTGTCCTAGCAGATTTTCTCAAATTTGCAGTCAGATTATTTTATTTTTATTTTATTTTTTTTTTTCTAAGAAAAAATAATTAAATATAGTTAAGACTTAGATGCTTGAAATTTTTTTACAAGATGAATTAAAGGGGTTTTTAGGACTGTTCCGAATGTTTTTAATAGTTGAATTATAATTTGCTCGTTTTAGCCCGTGCCCATTTGGCCCGATTTATAATTTGTCCGTTTAGCCCGTGCTCGTTTTAACCCGTGCCATTTTAGCCCGTGCCCGCCCGTTTTGCCACCTCTAATAAAAGTTTGAAGATTTAGGGATTAAACATATGACATGAGCTTAAGTATCAAAGTCAATAACTCAACACATTTAGTAACTGATTTTCTCGCCCAAATTGATATGAAAATCAGTTACTAAATGTGTTGACTTATTGACTTTGTTGACTTATTGACTTTGATACTTAAGCTCATGTCAACATAATGTTTTGAAACCCAGTTGAACCGTTCCGGTCGAAAAACGGGTCGATTTAAACCGAGTCATGCTTTTAATAACTGAACCCGTCGTGTCCAGTTTTCAAAACTATATGTTTTTCCCAGTTGAACCCGTTGGTCCGGTCCAGTTTTCAAAACTATATGCAACATCAACTTATTAGCTTGTATAAAGTTTTGTGTTTTTTATTAATTTGTATAATGTGTATAATAACATATACTTTTCATTTTAGGGTGTTTTAAAAATAACATTAATTAGTGTGTTTAATTATTTTATATTTTATATTATATTGTAGCTTGTTTAAATTGTATATTGTGAAAATTTTATTGTATTTTTTTAGTAAGGGGTGTTTTAATTGATTGTTTTTAATTTAATGTAGATGCTTTTAATTGGTTGTACCATATGAATAAATTATTGTAATTTTAAGTTATGGGGTGTTTTAATAAAATCATTAATTACACAATTCATTTTCTCTCACCCTTGACTTTCAAGATTTCACTTTCAAGAGCATTAATTATAAGGGCAAAATGGGGATTGACTGAAAATTCAGTTTTCCACTTTTCCCGTTTGACTAAATCTACAATATAAGATTATTATAATTTTAAGTTATGGGTTGTTTTAATAAAAGCATTAATTACACAATTCATTTTCTCTCACCCTTGACTTTCAGATTTCACTTTCAAGAGCATTAATTAGAAGGGCAAAATGGGGATTGACTGAAAATTCAGTTTTCCACTTTTCCCCTTTGACTAAATCTACATTATAAGTAGTTATATATATATATATATATATATATATATATATATATATAGGGTAGGGTTCTAGAGAAAAGTGTATTTGGATAGAAAAGTGGGAAAAAAAAGTTATAGGGTAGATTATGACAACATTTCAAACGTCGGGGTAAAAAATGAAAAAAAGAACAAAAGAAAGGCGGAACATCGTTTAATCAGATAAAGCACACAGACACACACTATTATTTCAGAACAACATCACACACCATCTTACCATCTCCCACTCACCGTCTCCATCGCCACCACCACACAACCACCGCACCGCCACAAAAACACCGCACCACAACGACATCAACACCATACCTCCACCACAACATCATACCATCACTTCTCAATCAGGTTAGTTTTTTTCACGAATTGATTTTCATGTTCATGTGTTTTGACTTCAAATTTCTGGTTCATATTATTCATTTAAACATGCTAGAATTGTGTATAATTATCAATTTCAACAACTAGAATAAGTTTTTAAATATGTAACCTTTTAATTTGTAAAACTTGAAAGTATTTGATTACAAATTTTTATATTTTATGTTATTTTAGTTTTCTACTAGATATGGAACAAATTTGATGAAAAAAATGCATGAATAATATGGTTATTAAAAGTTGCACACCAGGTGTTTGATAAAATATCTTAGTAAGATTTATAACCGCGATGCACTAATTTGTTGCATATGTGTTTAATATTAAATGATATGACATCTTAGGGCATCTGTGTGTAAATTTGTAGCATCAGATTACAGGTTAGGGCGCCAGGTTGTAATAGTGCATATGTGTTTGTGGTTGTTGCATCAGGTTAAAGGTTTGTATGTTTAGTGCATCAATGGACATATTAGGACATTAGTGACTAGTGAGTATGATTTGTGCATCGCCATATATTTAAGGCGTCGGTGTTTAGGTTTAGTGTATCCGTCTGTATGTTTTGTGCATCGTTGGTTATAGTAGGGTATCCATTTGTACGTTTAATGCATCGTTGATCATAGTAGGGCATCCATTTGTATGTTTAGTGGATCGTTGAAAATACTTGGGCATCTATTTGTATGTTTAGTGCATCGATGAGCACATTAGGGCATAAGTGAGTATGACTAGTGTGGTGCATCGTTAGTCATATTAAGATGTCAGTGTATGTTTAGTGCACCCGTTTTTTGTTTAGTGCATCGTTAGTTATAGAAGAGCATCCATTTGTATGTTTAGTGCATCACTGGAATTTTTTGAGCATCTATTTGTATGTTTAGTGCATCATTGGTCATAGTAGGGCATCACTGAGTATGATTAGTGCATCGTCCAACATATTAAGGCATCAATGTGTTTTATGATTAGTGCATCGTCCGACATATTAAGGCATCAATGTGTTTGTTTAGTGCATCATTAGTTATAGAAGGGCATCTATTTGTATGTTTAGTGCATCACTGAGAATTTTGAGCATCTATTTGTATGTTTAGTGCATCATTGGTTATAGTAGGGCATCACTGAGTATGATTAGTGCATCGTCCGACATATTAAGGCATCAATGTGTTTGTTTAGTGCATCCATTTGCATGTTTAGTGCATTTTTGTACATAACAAAACATTTGTTTGTATGTTTAGAGCATTATTGGACATACTAGGGCGTCACATATCAGGCACGAAATACGTAAGTTTATGCTTTGATTATTAGTAGCATAATATTTGGTTTTGTTTCTGATGCACTTTACTATGTTTATTTGCAGAATCGATGTGACAATGGAAATAATCAATATGCACAAGAAACAAATTTTCATGGATGGTAAGAAATTTTTTAAGTGCATCTGTTTATATATTTTAAGGGCACCTATCTTTATGGTTTAAGGGCATCTGTTTGTTTAACTGCATCTGTATGTTTAAGGGCATCTATTTGTATGATTTAGGGGCATATGTTTGTACACTAGAATTTATTTACGTAACTCGATGTTATAATTTCTAGGATTTGTATTAGGATGGGAAAATTCAACCCAAATTATGTCCCTTTGCACCCATTTATAAGTAAACTTCCAATGACTAGTAGTTGTAAATTCTATACTTGTTGAGGACATGCATCTGCTATTTTTATAAAACGCAAAGTTTCATGTTCATAGGAAATGTACATCCAGATTCAGTTTATATGGTAAGGTTAGATTTAGCTCGACTAATGGTCATCGACTAATGCTTTTTTACTTTTACAGTAACCAGTTTCAGTGGAAGCCACGTTGTGCTGGCATTGAAAGAAGTTGCATAAGCTTATCTGGTGTAGGGGTGGCAATTCGGGTCGGGTTCGGGTTGGCGGGTTCGGGTTGTCAGGTTGGCGGGTCAGAAAACCCCAACCTGAACCTGACCCATTTAAATCATCGGGTCAGCTATATCAACCCTAACCTGTTTACACGTAACCCAAACCTGACCCATTTAACCCGTATATATACTTAGGTTGACAAGTTAAATAGGTTACATGGGTTGAATATGTTAAACGGGTTTCGAGTTGACCCATTTAATCCATTTTATATATAAAAGTTAGCACATTACACGAGTTAAATGGGTTAAACGGGTTAGTGGGTCGACCGTTTAACCCATTTAACCTGTATAATTAAATATAAATAATTTTTAATTAAGAAAAAAAACTTAAACGGGTTGGCGGGTCGACCCGTTTATTTTATTCCCAACCCGAACCTGACCTGTTTAATAAACGGGTTAGATATGTCGACCCAAACCTGACCCACAATCTATTTAGCTCAACCCGGACCTGTTAATTTTCGTGTCGGTTTCAGGTCGGATTTCGTGTCGGGTCAGAAATTACCACCCCTAATCTGGTGGGACTATTCTTGGACACTAATTTGTTTGCAATTCACACCAAGCATGTGACCATCATGCCCAATGATATTCAGCTCGCAAAGGCGTATCCGTGGTGAGTATGGTGAGTGCATCATTGGACACTTTAAAAGGCATCAATGTGCATGTTTAGTGCATCCATTTGCATGTTTAGTGCATCAAAGGGAAAAAGAGTTGATGAAGGCATGTACAGACCCTGAGCTTATGGCTGCAATAATTGGAAATGTCAAAATTTCTGCAGCCGGTCTCAGTCAACTGAAGCAGAATCAAAAGAAAGGAACGAAGCTGCCAGCAAACAAACCTAACAAGTTTCATCTTTCTTTGTGTTGTTCTTTTTAATCATTGTTACAGTAAATGTGAGTCGAATGTAAAAATACAGAACTGAGCACATGATAGTATTGTAAGCTAGTTATGTCTCATGCCCTGATTCGTAAGTTTTAGAGGCGTTAGGGCAAGTTAATCTAATGATTTAGCCCTTTTTTAGTACCGATTCTGAAAGGAGACAACTTTTGACTTTTGTGCATACTTTTAGAATATGAAGTTATATATATGGTTTAAGCCAATTTATCGTTAGTATTCTGACCATCATGTTGTTTGTTCATTTTGAAAATGAAAATGTGCCATTGAATTTTGATTAGCGTTAGCTGTAAAGAAACAGATGAAAAAAGATGGTGTCTCAGTGTGTTTCATCGTCTGACGTTGCAATATTCAGTCTAAACATTTAGCATATTACCATCATTTTCAGCTAGTATAAAAGAGATAAAATATTTAAAACTCAGCTTTTTGCATTTCTAAAGTTGATTGCGATAGAAAATAACAATGCACAAAGCAACACACAACAAGGATAACATCAGATAAATCATAACTTTCAAAGCTTTTACTAATTATCTGTTTAGAAAATACATATCAAAACGCAAAAAACCACATCAGTGCTTGTGATACATTCACGGGTTTTAAGAGGTGCATATAACCCTTAACATATAATCGCAACTTTCCACAAGACTTGTTGATGAGTGACTTGTGGATATGAGGGATAACGCCACCACAAGCAATAGTTCCTTTAATAAGAGTGTCAAGCTCTTCATCTCCTCTAATAGCAAGCTATAGATGGCGCGGCATTATACGCTTCACCTTAAAATCTTTACTTGCATTGCCAGCCAATTCCAACATTTTGTTTCTAAGATCAAAATTTGTCTCCACTCTCTAAACACTATACCATTTGATGCCACATTTCTAAAAAGGATCGTCATAAACTGAAACCTTGGCTGGGCGTTCCTGCAATTAGATGAAAGTTGGACTGATGTTCTTTTTATAACGATACATGCAAGCGTGTGTGACCAATTCCACTCTCAACAAAAAGTAAGTGGTCTAAACAATCTTTTCTCATTTAATGAACAAAATATGAGCATAAAAAGATGTATACACATGAGATAATATAAAAAAGCTTCCAAGTCAATGAAAATTAACCATGTTAACGCTGAGAGTGGATTGTCACTTGAAGCCATTATCATATAAATATGTTCCAATCAACTTAGATGTAAATGGATGTGTAAATGTGTGCGTAAACATAGCAATAACAGTAACATTTAGTATTAACAACGCGCAATCACAAAAATAGACCTAGCATTTCAGTATGCGTACGGAGATGATAATAACATCAATTGAGAGTGTACAACCATCTGAAGCTATAAATTGTAGTTCAAAAGCTTCCACGACAGCTACTCATTAGCAATTATAATACATTTGAAATGAACAAATATCATATTCAAAAAAATGATTGGTTAAAACAATGAAATTTTGAGGCTGAATATACGTATTAGACAAAAGATATAAGTAAAGTTTGAAGAGGAAGTGTTTCATTTCAGTGGAGTTGGACGATACAATTTGACAAATACATATAATTACCCATTTTGACCCATTATTTTTCTATGTTCAAATTTGTTTCCGTTTGAGTTATAGAATAAAGCTTGTCTTTTTCTTATCTCTTCCATGAGCAAAAGGACCATAGGCTCAACAAATTAACGCCCAAATGACACACAAAATCCGGAAACAATACTACATCAATCTATAGTTTTATTAATGTAATTGAACTGTACACACAAATTTCACGCTTAAATAAAGTTGTGCTTGAGTGTAATCAGCAGTGCATCAAATAATACAAAATAATCTAAATTCGAAACATGCAGGCTAGCAAAAGATAAGTCCTTTAGTACAACAACTTAGCGCGCATACAATTTCGCAATCAGTCACATTTGTTATTGACCTATATATCCTAATGTACACAAATTTTGTGTGTACGTGAACGTGCTGTTAAATGCAATCACAATGTAAAATTAGTGCATCGCAGCTATAAAATTTTGTTGATACATTTAATCAAACACCTTGTGTGCTGCCTTCTTAAACATGATTTCTATCTGTTTTTGCTCAACTGTTTTTTCAGATATAAAATTAAAATCTCGAATATACATATTTAGACCAACAATAACAAAAAATAAACGAACAAATTATTGAAAACATGAACTATAAACTCATATACATCCAAAAGAAGATTAATATGATCTTATTAATCGACAATAACAGTAAAAAATCAATTAAAAAACTTACTTTCAAACTTGAATGAAGAATCTGATTACATCTTGGGTCCGGAATGGTGGAGAACGATGGTGAACGGTGGGGAATGGTGGTGAATGATGGGGAACGACGGTGGATGTGAGTGGTGGTGGGGAAATGAAAGACGTTATTAGAGAAGGAAGAAAAAAGAAGAAAAGAAAAAGAATGAAAGAATTAGGCATTATATATGAAAGGTGCGAATATACAAAACCCTCCCTTAAAGAATAACGTAAAATACAATATAGTCCCTATAGTTTGGAGTGAAAAAAGGGAGGGGAAGGAGGGATTGATTTGTACACTTTTCTACCAAAGTGGGTTTTTTTCAAGAACCCACCTATATATATATATATATATATATATATATATATATATATATATATATATATATATATATATATATATATATATATAACAGGAGGCGTATGACGTCATTAATGCCACCTCATTGTCTAGTCATTGCCCAGTAATTCGTTTTGTTGCCACCTTAGCAGCCATGTCATCAGTAATCAATTTTTATAATTTAATTTGTATTTTTATAACTAATTTCGAAAATCTCAGCCATGTTATCTTTATTCCACCTAAGCAATTAATTAATTTATTAAAATCCAAATTAATATTTTAAAAAATGATGTTGGAATTTAGCCGCTAGCAAGATTCGAACCAAAGGTGTTTGTAACATTAACAAACATAACAACCATTAGACCAACTCATTTTTTGATTATATCTTGCAAGTTCAAATCTATAAGCCTATACAACCCAATATTGTCAATTTTATACATATTTTTTCCTTTTAAATATAGTTCCACAATATTAGGAAAAAGAAATACGCTTCACCTTAATGTTTTTATTCTCACGTACAGAAAAAAAAAGTATGCCTCTTTTCCCTCAAAACCCTAATGATAAATATTTTTGATCGTATTTATTTGGCTGTTAATATGGAAGGAAGGCAAGTGCTGAGATCAACAAAAGGTTCAATTCATGTACTTAATAAATTTAATGAATTTGATATTTTGCCACATCTAAATCAAATCAACATTGATACACATTTGTTGGTGATTAAATCTTATATTAAATTTTTTGTATACAAATGTCATAAACATCCAACTGATATTTCATCTGTATAAGGTTCATGCAGGCACAACTTTGCGCTTAGTTTTCTATTTGCTCTAGCTGCCTATGTGTTAAAGTTCACATTTGCTTTATTTTCAGATGGCAAGGGTTGCATATTGAAAGTGTATTAAAGAATATAGACTTAATATTGTTGTAGGATCAGGCTTGAAGGATTTAATGGCTATAGAAGTATCAAAATTTTATACTATAATTGGCATGAAGAAGGGCATTTAGTAATTCAATTTTTTTACTATAATTCTGTTAGTGGTGGTTTGCATTTTGCGGCTGGTGAATGTGGTTGATGGGGAATGGTTTTGTGATATATATAGGAGAGGGTGAGGTGCTTTATGGCAGTAAAATAACTTGATTTACTGCTACTGAAAAAACTAAAACCGGAATTTGAGTAAGGATGGGACGGAAAATGGGCACGGGTACTCTAACTTTTCAGCTATATCTTTTTCTTTTATTTATTTATTTTTTTCTCACTTGTCACCTGCCCGTGGGTACAATCTTATGCTCATGCTTATGTCGGCGGGTATTTATTACTCATGGGTAAATCCATGAATCAGTGAAATGAAACAAATGCACAAAAATCATGACATGAAATCCATCTACCAAATACGCATAATAAGACATCAATATCAATTTGTCTAATACCAAATGCACAAAATAAATACTTAAGACATATATAAAACTAGCAAATTAAATATCATTACACCAAAATATTGTCATAGTAGGTCATTTTAAGAGATAAGTAAAGTTGTTTAAAACTCACTAAACAGAAAATTACAGTCACTTTAATCTCTTAGCATTCTACTTTTAAAAAGTTGGGTAGTTATTAAATATAGAGAAACACTGTGTCTACAAAAGATTTACAATGAAACTTTTTGTTAGGAATTAAATCTGCTGCTGCTTGAATCTGCTACTTGATTCTGCTGCTGAATCTACTGCTGAATCTACTGCTGCTTGATACTGCTGCTTGATTCTGCTGCTGAATCTACTGCTGCTTGATTCTGCTGCTGCTATGACTGTGCAGCTATGACTCATAACAAACAGCTGTGTCGATAAGAATGACTTATTCAACTTGCATAAATCAGATAATATCTTAGTTCTAGTCATCAAATTGAACACTCCAAGTGAGTTGTTTATCTTAGATACATGATATATTTTGTATGACTAAGCTAGAATAGTGATTAGTCATAAGCTAGTTATTTGTTGAGTCATGTAGTTTGTAAAAGATATTTCCTTGGGCTATAAAAGGAAAATCTTAGATATGTAGATGTGTGAAAAAAATACGAGAGACAATAGAGTGACAATGCCATACACAACTCTCATATACAGACAATAGAAAGAACAAACATAAGATTCAAGGTCTTTGTAACCCTAGTGATAAGCTAAAGATCACTCGTATTATTTTCTTTTGAATAATATTGAATCGTTTGGTGTTAACTATTCCATTTCCATAACAATAAACATAAATCTTCTAAGTGTGGTTAAGTAGATTCCGCATACTTAATCATATTCACACAAACATATCTCATACACAAAGAACGAAGGTTTAACCACCTTATCGTGTAATCGACCCCCAACAAGTGGTATCAGAGCATCAGGCTGATATTTTTGTTTTAGAAGAAAAAGTTAGAAATGGATGTTGAGTCTATTCAAACAAATGTTGCTGCTAAGTTACCAATGCTCAAACAGAATGAGTTTGAGATGTGGAGGTTAAGAATAGAACAATATTTTCAAGTGCAAGATTATGCACTGTGGGAAATCATTGAAGATGGAGATTCTTACAAGCCTACAACCACTACATCAACAGTTGATGGTAAGGAAGTTGATAAGCTGCAAACCAAGCCACAAACTGCAGAAGACAGAATTAAGAAGAAAAATGACCTAAAGGCCAGAAGCATGCTGATGATGACCATTCCAAATGATCAACTTATAAACTTCAGCAAATTCAAAGATGCAAAGTCACTATTTGAGGCCATTATTGCAAGGTATGGTGGGAATGAAGCCACCAAGAAGACCCAGAAGACTCTTCTTAAGCAACAGTTTGAAAATTTCACATCACTAAATTGTTGTCATAGTGTTACTAACAACATATAATAACATAAAAATTGAGAACAATATCACACAATGTCCTTAAAATCTCACAACTGTGCAAGAAAAATAAGTATTTTAGTAAAACCGAAAACTTTTAAAAATCTTATGAAAAAAACTTGAGGAAATGGAGTTTTGTGATTTTCCATATTTCTTGTCACGGTCTACTTTTTTAGTTTAATTATATTTAACAGAAGTAAAAATATTCTTAACAATTATTTTCTGATTAATTTATCCGAAATGGCCACGCCAATCTTCCAAGAGTGAAAGCTTTAATCGGTTTAAATTCGTGTAACGGTGGATTTAAACTATGTTGATTAATGACATATACATTTATCATGATTTGCATGTAATTAGGATATGATTATCTATTTACCTTAAATAGATAATAGATAGGCTATATATGTATCATGTATCTCTGCTTGTGAAATCTTCGAATATACATTATTACATTACTCTACTCACCAACTTCTTGATACCTACATTGTGAAACCATCCACCATTTAATTATGTCATTTTTTTTAAGTATGTTGGTTCACGATCTTCCTCCTTATAAACATCAAATCGGACAAACTTATTTGAGAAAAATAAATTGATATTTTATGACACTAAAGTTAATAATAAGAATAACCAATTGTTAACGCAAAACGATATAAGCTTTTATGTTATTTATAAATTTTGGTAAACCTTGTATAGTGTCCGCTCTAGTTTGACATTAACATTTTTGAGTTGCACAAAAATTAAAACATTCTCCTCAAAACCTAGATGGACTCAAGATTTCTTAAAAGGGTGTTGTACAATTTATTTTCTTAACATAGTATTAAAAGTTGCACCATATGATATTTATTAGCTAAAATTGGGGTGATACGTACCAGCACAATTTACATTTCGTGATTTAAAATCGAATATGGCTCGTGCCACCTCCGGCTTTCAAGTGGCTTCGTCCCTCCTTCCGAATAGAATTGGATTTTATAAAAACAAACGTAATGTAATAAATGGGCAAAATATATATATATATATATATATATATATATATATATATATATATATATATATATATATATATATATATATAGCTTGTCTACAATTTTTGTAGCCAATTGGCTACAATCCCTTACTAAAATTACACAAGAAACAACTCAAGAACCCACAAAAAAAAGTCAGGGCCCCACAGGATATATATATATATATATATATATATATATATATATATATATATATATATATATATATATATATATATATATATATAGGTATGGGTTAAAATAAAAAGGGTCTTATAATAAAAAGTGTAGGAAAGATTGTGAGGGCGACATGTGTCACCCCTATGCCACATCATTTGACACATGTCATCCCACCCCCCCCCCCCCACCCCCGCAAAAAAAAAAAAAAAAAAAAAAAAATCCCGCCAAAAAAAATTTTTTTTGGGGCAAAAATTTTTTTTTTCCCGCCAAAATTTTTTAGTGCATCATAGTTATAAAGTTACTGCATCACAATTATAAAAGTTACTGCATCACAGTTTTAAATTTTAGTGCATTAAGGTTATAAGTTACTGCAACATAGTTGATGCACTAAACTATTAACTATGATGCAATAACTTATAATAAAGATGCACCAAAACTTAAAAAATAATCGTATTTTAATTGTGATGCAGTTACATACATATATGATGCAGAAAACTTATAATAATTCAGTTTGTTTATAACCATGATGCAATAACTTTATAACCATGATGCAGTAACATTAAAACCATGAATGCAGTAGCTGTGATGCAGTAAAATCATAATTGTGATGCAGTAAACGTGATGCTGTAACTTTATAACCGTGATGCAGTAAATTTATAACAGTGATGCAGTAAAATTTTTTGGCGGGAAAAAAAAAATTTTTTACCGGGAAAAAAAATTTCGGGGGGGGGGGGGGGGGTGACACGTGTCATATGATGTGGCAAGGGGGTGACACATGTCACTCCCACAATCCTTCCTACACTTTTTATTATAAGGCCCTTTTTAGAATAACCCCACCGTGTATATATATATATATATATATATATATATATATATATATATATATATATAGGGTAGGGTTCTAGAGAAAAGTGTATTTGGATAGAAAAGTGGGAAAAAAAAGTTATAGGGTAGATTATGACAACATTTCAAACGTCGGGGTAAAAAATGAAAAAAAGAACAAAAGAAAGGCGGAACATCGTTTAATCAGATAAAGCACACAGACACACACTATTATTTCAGAACAACATCACACACCATCTTACCATCTCCCACTCATCGTCTCCATCGCCACCACCGCACCGCCGCAAAAACACCGCACCACAACGACATCAACACCATACCTCCACCACAATATCATACCATCACTTCTCAATTAGGTTAGTTTTTTCACGAATTGATCTTCATGTTCATGTGTTTTGACTTCAAATTTCTGGTTCCTATTATTCATTTAAACATGCTAGAATTGTGTATAATTATCAATTTCAGCAACTAGAATAAGTTTTTAAATATGTAACCTTTTAATTTGTAAAACCTGAAAGTATTTGATTACAAATTTTTATATTTTATGTTATTTTAGTTTTCTACTAGATATGGAACAAATTTGATGAAAAAAATGCATGAATAATATGGTTATTAAAAGTTGCACACCAGGTGTTTGATAAAATATCTTAGTAAGATTTATAACCGCGATGCACTAATTTGCTGCATATGTGTTTAATATTAAATGATATGACATCTTAGGGCATCTGTGTGTAAATTTGTAGCATCAGATTACAAGTTAGGGTGCCAGGTTGTAATAGTGCATATATGTTTGTGGTTGTTGCATCAGGTTAAAGGTTTGTATGTTTAGTGCATCAATGAACATATTAGGGCATTAGTGACTAGTGAGTATGATTTGTGCATCGCCATATATTTAAGGCGTCAGCCTAGTGTATCCGTCTGTATGTTTTGTGCATCGTTGGTTATAGTAGGGCATCCATTTGTACGTTTAGTGCATCGTTGATCATAGTAGGGCATCCATTTGTATGTTTAGTGGATCGTTGAAAATACTTGGGCATCTATTTGTATGTTTAGTGCATCGATGAGCACATTAGGGCATCAGTGAGTATGACTAGTGTGGTGCATCGTTAATCATATTAAGATGTCAGTGTATGTTTAGTGCACCCGTTTTTTTGTTTAGTGCATCGTTAGTTATAGAAGAGCATCCATTTGTATGTTTAGTGCATCACTGAATTTTTTGAGCATCTATTTGTATGTTTAGTGCATCATTGGTCATAGTAGGGCATCACTGAGTATGATTAGTGCATCGTCCGACATATTAAGGCATCAATGTGTTTGTTTAGTGCATCATTTGTTATAGAAGGGCATCCATTTGTATGTTTAGTGTATCTCTGAGAATTTTGAGCATCTGTTTGTATGTTTAGTGCATCATTGGTTATAGTAGGGCATCACTGAGTATGATTAGTGCATCGTCCGACATATTAAGGCATCAATGTGTTTATTTAGTGCATCCATTTGCATGTTTAGTGCATTTTTGTACATAATAAAACATTTGTTTGTATGTTTAGAGCATTATTGGACATACTAATGCGTCACATATCAGGCACGAAATATGTAAGTTTATGCTTTGATTATTAGTAGCATAATATTTGGTTTTGTTTCTGATGCACTTTACTATGTTTATTTGCAGAATCGATGTGACAATGGAAATAATCAATATGCACAAGAAACAAATTTTCATGGATGGTAAGAACTTGGTTGCCATCATTTTTGAAGCCGGATCAGCAGGCGTTCTTTGCAGGACGATAGAGGTAACTAAATATCCGATGCATTTGGACTTTGGAGATCTTGAAATTGCATGTGGCCAGTGGGTTTCATAAGTTCAGGGTCCATAATGCTTAACTTTTACCTTTTCTTTTCTTGGCAGAACAAGTGAAACATGAGTTATGCTTTCCATTCTTTAAGGTTTGTGTTATATAAGCCCCTCTTCTAAAGTTTTTTTTGAGTGAGTTGTCTTTTAGATAAGTAATATGGTTAAGCCGATCAGGGGACCACCTTACTATATATCATTAGCAATAGTTAAAGTGGCTTGATTTAACCAAGGGTGTGGCCATTACAAGCATTCAATGCGAAGTGGGAGAAGTTAAACAGTGAAAAGGTAGCATCAATTGCTTATGCTCGAATCCAAGGAAAAGCTACACTCATTGCCAACTTTCAGAATTCTAGTTTGATGAATGAAGATAAGTACTGCCTCCGCATCCTCATCCACACTGATGGTCCAATGACACGTGATCAGGTATATAAACAAAATCCTTTGTCACTACTTAGATCAATATTCCGGTTTTGTCTTAGAGAATTGGTCTTCTATTTTCGGTAACTATTTAAGCAATATTTTAATCCTCTTTTCTTAATATGTTATAAAAAATGATTCTGCTGTTCTACACTCTTGACACATTTGTGTCTTCTTAAATTCATCTACATTAGCTAGTCATTTTAGTTCATAATTTTAACAGGCAAGTAGCTCGATGTATACATATAGAACCCAACCAAACACAGGTGTTTAAGATCTTTGGTGTCAGTAGTAGTACTTTTGACCCTAAATAAACATCAAAGAAGTTTCTGATTCTTGTGTCTCTATGCTGGCAAGATTGAATCAGTGCCTTAGATGGACACCAAATATGTCACATTTTAAGCCTATTTATGTACGTAATGGTCTAATCAGAACTCCCTTAAAATAGTTTTGCTGAATTTCTTCCATTTTTGCCAGTTTAACATACTATATAATTACATAATGTCATCTGCGGTCAATACATATGTTTAGTGCATCGTTGGAAATATTAGGGCATCCATTTGTATGTTTGGTGCATGGCTAGAAATATTAGGGCATCAGTGAGTATAATTAATGCATCATTGGACATATTAAGGCATCAACATGTATGTTTAGTGCATCCATTTACATCGTTGCACATATTAAGGCAAACACTAATCAAAGACGCTAATTTTGTCAAACACGTTCTTAGTCTTTAAACTCAATACAAACATTTTTGTGATAGTGAGTAACAGGATGTTTGGGATTGCTTATTTAAAGCAGCACTAAGTGTATGGTTTAAATACTTTATCAGCTTCTTTTTAAGTAAATAATCATTTCTGTCATCGATGAACATATTAGTACCATGATCTAAACTATCATTGTTTTTTACTTCTTCCAATGATATCAATGCATACCATTAGGGTTGACTTGGTACAAATTTGCTCTTGTGTTGTAAGTGGCTTTGCGAGCCACGTAATTGATTTAAGGGGCGTTTGGCATTGCCTTAGAAAGTGACTGTATATGAAATAATCAATAATTGATTGTAAAAATAAGGACTGCGAACTTCTTTTTTAAATGTGCTTTTTTATTTGCAACTTCATATTTAAGTGTACGAATCATATTTAACGAGACTAATATATAGGTTGAAATTTCTGATTATATTTAGCAGTTATGGTAATTCCACCGAACGACGCACCACACAAATGAATTTGTGTTGGTGCATTAATTATGCTTTTGCAACATCTTTATTACCTTCTAATGTTGAGGGTGAATCTTAAAACAGATTTAGGTAGGTTGTTGTAGCATTTTTCTTGTGTCAGAAACATACAATTTTGTTTGGTCATCATATACCTTTTTATGCTTGAAAGTGAACTTTTTTTGTGATTCTTATGTTTGAAATGAATGACGTGATTCTGTTTTTGGTTGCATGCAAATTAAATTTCACATGATTGCTTTAGGTTCAAGCATCAAATGGATTCCTTAAAGTACTTAGATCTTACTACATCTATACTTTACATTAGTGCATCTGTATGTACTTAGAACTTATTGCATATGTATTATACATTATTGCATCTGTTTTCAAATGTTTGTTCTAAGTTTGGTTTGGTTTTGTCTAGAATCAAAACTGAATCGAGCTGCTGTGATAACTCATTTACTTGTACCTCTAACCACCTTCCTATTAACTGATATAATTCCTCGAGTAAGTACCAAATTTTCGCTTATGATGTTGAATATCATCTGTTTTATATGCTTTCAGGTATTCCGGAAGCGTAGCCGCTATTAGCATGGTAGGGCACATATTGGGTCTTGGGGACAGGCATTTGGATCCTCTAGTGGAGTGGACACAGTGGAGATTTCATTGATGATGCAGCAATTTTTGGTGAAGAAAGTAAACGCATGGAGCTAGCAGTTAGATTAAGTCTATTTGCATCTCGTATGCAAGAAATACGTGTACCTTTTTTGCTTACTTTATAAATAGTCAATCTGTGATTTTTTAATCGGGAACATGTCAAACAAAAAAAATCTAGAAAACTAGGAACGTTCACCCAAAGCTTATGCTTTAGTTCTCACCTCAGAAAATTAATGGACCAAAAGGTGTCACGGATTAACCCATCGCAATCTGTTTCAACTGTACCTAATATTATTCCTTTCAACCCAACCCCATTTTAACTCGTTAACCAATTGTGTGAAATCGACCCATTTACTTATAATAGGATTTATTTGCATAACATGTTTAGTGCATCTGTGTGCATGTTTAGTGCATCCATTTGCATAACATGTTTAGTGCATCCATTTGCATAAAGAAACTAAGAAAATAGGTGTTGTTGGACATACTGCTTCTCTGGCTAGCATAAAATAAACTATATCGGCAAGAACAACTACTAGTCAAAAGACAAAATCTAGTGATCAAATATCTCAACCAATAAGGAATGTACATAGAGCTTCTAAGTAAAGTGTGGCGCAGAAGAATGGCACTAAAAAACCAATTGGCGTAATGGTATTTTCATCTATTTAATTCCTTCCAAGGTTATCTTTGTGTTTTATGTTTTGCCCATACTTTTAATTAGGTAATTGGCATGATATTTTTATGCATATATCAGTTTCTCATACATAATGATTGATATGCACTAAATAAATGTACAGAAATTGATATCAATATGGAGATACTATTCAGTTAATCTTAAGAAATATCTTACTCTGATCGTTGGATTCTACTTTTCTGTGCTATATAGAGACCTATGAATGCTCTTATGTGGAAACTGTATTTTGTGTGACCTTCTGTTAACTGCCAAATTATTTTGGATAAATCCCTAGTAAGTGTAGTATTTGGGAAGTCACAAGATCATAGTTGAAATAAATTTCTTTAATCTTTGAAAGAATTTTGATTAGTTCAACTGAATATCAGGTAAACTTTATAATACACAAGATATTAAACTAGGACACTAGTTAAAAAAATGAATTGTACTTTTAATACACGAACGCTTGACTTGATGTCAAATCTCGCAAGTTTTATTCGTTGAAAGTTTTACACTTGTGGAGAGTACCATGAACCAGACTCAACTTTGTGTTGGTGATGTGGACATTACTCTTTTCTGTAAGAAATGTTGCTTATATCAGATCATATGATTGTTTTAAGGGTATCCGTTTGTGTGATTTAAGGGCATATGCTTGTATGATATAAGGGCATCCGTTTGATTAGGGGCATCTGTTTTTTTAAGTGCATCTGTTTATATATTTTAAGGGCACCTATCTTTATGGTTTAAGGGCATCTGTTTGTTTAACTGCATCTGTATGTTTAAGGGCATCTATTTGTATGATTTAGGGGCATATGTTTGTACACTAGAATTTATTTACGTAACTCGATGTTATACTTACTAGGTGATGAGTGCTCAAACACTCATCATTTTTGGTCAAATCTGAACTGTAAAACATACAAAAACACTCAGAAATGCATCAAATTACTAAAAATATTTCAAAATTGTGTTTTATATGTTTTAGATGCAAAATGAGTTAAAACAGATGAAAAACGTACAAAGTTTGCAAAACTGGCAGTTTTAGTCCCCCAACTTTCAAAATTTGGCAAAAATAGTCCCTGAGCACTTATTTGGAAAGAAAAGTCACCAAAGGTCCTTTTAAAATCATAAGTTGTCATATTTAGTCCTTTGGTGAAAAATTGGAAAAGTTTTAAGAAATTACAAAATTAGTCCCTGGAGTTTCAATTTTGTCAGATTTGGTCCCTGGGAAATATTTTGGATGGAAAAGTCAACAAAAGTCTTTGAAAAATTAAAAGTTGGCAGAAATGGTCCTTGGATGAAAAGTTTGGAGAAAAGTACATTTTGGTCCCTCAAGTTTCAATAATTTGCAATTTTAGTCCCTAAAGGACCAAAAGTGAAAAATTATATTTTGAAACCTTGGACTATTGAAAGTTGGCATATTTTACCCTTGTGACAAGTTTGGCAGTTTGGCAAAATCAGCCCCTTAATTTCAGATTGTTACACTTATGGTCCTTGTGAAATTTAATAAGCCAAATGGACCCTTGATATTAATACAAACCAAATCCACCCAAAAACCCAAACCTGATCCACATATACCCCAAGCCCAACACACCACCGGCCCACTTCCACCCTTTAGTAATAAACCTGGGGTCAAACCCAGTCAAACTTCAAAACCGACCACTGTTCACCCCTAACCCCCTTTTCCCTCCACCATTAACACCCCTAATAACCTGTAATTTTGTCCACCCCCCTCCTCCATTTTTCCACCAAACACTCAACCTCACCCTCTCATGTCCCCTCCTCATTAATAATACTTCACCTACCTCACCAACTCCACTCAGCCTGCCTTTTCCTTTTTCCCGCCAAAAAGAGATTCAAGGGTTGGGATCAATCCAAGTCATCCAATGGCTGAGAACAGGTATGGGAAAGTCAAAACAACATCCCAAGACTTATTTAAATGAAGAAAAAGTGAAGAAGAAGGAGTATGTAGCAGTAGGTAGTTTAGTGTAGTATTTAACTTATTTTAGTGTCGGATTAATGTAAAAATTAGCTTTTCAGTTATTACTTTTAGTTTAAGGAAGCTTGTCACCTGTTTTTCTAATGTAATATGAACTATTTGTTGTTTCAATTTCAAGGTTTCTTTGCATAAATCAAATTTTAGAATTTTCAAGCATAATCTCATTTTTAATTGAATATGAGAATAGTGGTTGTTTGGTGTTTGCCTATGCTCAATTTAAGCTTATTTATAAGTTACTCAAAGTGTTTGAGGCATTATAATTCATCACCACTAAGTTTCACTCAAAATTGCAAAAATACTCAAGGATTTAAATATCCCTGTGAAAAAGCCAAAAAGGAGTGAGGAAGAAGTGGGGCTTGGTTTAGAGTCTCTGGGAGACATTAGGTTAAGATTGTAAGTTCCATTCCTGGTATTGAGCACAAAGGATTGTTGTAAGTTTCTAATTTCCAATTCTAGTACAACTTTCTCATAAATTAAGTTTGTTAGTTTCTGCCATAAATTGCGGTTTGGTTTTGCTTATTTAAATTCAATTTAGCTTAAAAGTAGTTAACCTATCAGTTTAATAGACCAAATCATTGATTTGCTTTGAAAACCATCAAACAGTACCCATAAAGGGGTGTTTGGTTTAGTTGATTGTTGTGGTGTCTGGTTGCTACCTTGCCTTGGCTTTTGTTCCATTAGCTTGCCTTAAGTTTATTTAGGCCTTAGGAGTCATAAAATTGGTTGCTCAAACACAAGATAGTCAAAATCACAACAATTCCCCCCCCCCCCCCCCACAGTTAACTGTGTGGGATTTGGAATCCACAAACCTTCGTAAACCTTTCATAAGTTGTTGCTACAGCTTAGTTTAGCCTTCTTTTAGCTTATTACATGTTTCTAAGCCTAATAGATTAGATTCAAGTTCACCAAAGTCAAAGTTTTAAGTTTTTCATAAAAGTCAAAATTGTAATATCTCGGTTTTTACAAAACTTGCAAGATTTTATGTGAATTTTGTGCTTGGATCTAGGATGTGAAATTTCTTGTGTGTAAAGTCTACCAGCTCAACTTTGAGTTCCTGGCATCCTTTCATTTTTGGTAATTTTCTGTGGGCCCCCACACTTGATCAAACTCAGCTGCAGGGGAAGGTAATCCCCTGTGCAGCAGACCCCTCCACCATCACCACCACTTTGGTGGTGGTTTTTGGCCACCCCAGTGGGTCCCACAGTCCAACTTTGGGTTCTTCCGACCCCCTCCTAGCACTCATCAAGTTTTGGTCAAATGTTTGACCTTAGACCCTGTGGACCTGATGCGTGGGAATCGCAACAGGCTTTACCTCTCGAGGGATCTCGAGAAGCTTACAACCCCCACCAGGCAGTGTACCTGATCGTTGTAGTATAGTATAGTGACAAGTACCGGGGGATTGATTGTTCAGCTTAGGAATAGTGTCGCTAGGATTAGAAAGCTTAAATTACTAGTTCTAAAGGTGAGAGATGATTATTTTTGTATTTTTATGTTTTTATAAAAGCAAGTAAAATCTCGGGTTTTGAAGGAGTGGGCGGAATTAGTTGCTATTCAACTAACCCAAAACTAAGATGCAATCAAAATAAAATACTAAAAATGAAAATAAACTAATTTAAACTAAGGTTGTGAGCAGTAATTGGAGAAAATGTGTTTACTTAGACTTCATTACTCCCTAGATATCTTTTACACGTTAATTACTTGTTATAATTGCATGGATGACGGATCGTATTCCTTAATACCATTCATGGGGTGACATACATAACTCCCCAATTCTATGAGCTCTTATCTCCTCCTACACCATGACCCAGCACAACTATAGGGATTGTAAACAGTGGCTCATGCATTAAATACAACCAATAAAGACCTAGTACGCCTCGGTTCATGTTTCTTAAGACGTTCAAGCATGTTACCATTTGGAGATCTGCCAGTTTTCTTAAGCCTAACATATAAAATCATTCATCCAAGAACAAGAATAAACAAGTAATCAACACATAATCAATATCTAGGTTTCATTAGATCTAAGCAAACACAAAGGAGATCTAGCCTAGCATAATTGAATTGAGACAAGAACAAGATATAGACAACCAACACATAGACATATTGATTGAATTAGAAGAACACTTATCTCAATTACAATGCAAGGTATCAAGGGTTTGGAACCCTTGAAAAACCTGTAAAAGTTGCACCAAATTCGTCTTTAGGGTTTCTCCAAAACTTCTCTCTTTTTAATGTAAAAACTAGAAAACTATATATAGGAAAACTGGGCTGACGGCGTCAAGACAACCATGTGACGCCGTCACCTCGCTGCCAAATACTTCCTCGGACGGCCTTGATCTACTTATGACGGCCTGTGTGACGCCGTCACCAACCACGGTATTTTATTCTTGGCCTTTTGACGCCGTCAGGATGACTTTTGACGCCGTCATCAACTACGGTATTTTATTCATGATGTTTGACGCCGTCAAGCCTTTACTCTTGACGCCGTCACCTAGTGTTTCCAGCATGGAAAATTGATACTTTGCCGTTTTCTTCACTTTTATGCTCCAAAAACGTCCAAAATGGCTTCTTTTCCAGAATTCACTCTCCAAGTACCTAAAATCACAAAAGGAACGATTTAGGGCAATATTTGATCAAATAAAGTCGGATTCGGCTTAAATGACCCCCTAAAAACGGATCATTTTTCGCCTCATCAGGACCCCACTTGAAATCACTCCAAAACCTTGTCTCATTTTCTGTCTCAGTCTACCAATAAGCAAGGGCTTATTGTTGCTTATTGGCTTATCCAGTGGACCCCATGTGCTTTTTCTAGCTTAAACATATCCAACTAACTTAGGAGAACCATAATCCACCCTTGTGGACCCCACATAAGCTCATTTGAGCTTATTTCTTGTTTTGGTCAACAAAAGTCAACTGTGTAAGCTTTTGAGCTTATTCTGGCTTATTTTTAAGTTATAAAAAAGTTGCTTTTGTAAAAGTTTAATGTTTTTAGGTATAAAATAGTTTTGTAAAAGAAAAATCCAGAAAAACCAAATTTAAAATAAGTGATAGTTTCTATTTAATATTAATTATCATATTAATTTTCATTTTTAGCTTTTTACTAAGTAAGTTGCATTTTTATATTTTTCTTAATTTTCATTTATGTTAAAGTAATTTTAGTAATTTTCTCAGATTTTTATATTATCATTTGGTAATTATTGGATTTAATATTAGTTTTATTTATAATTAATTAATAATTAAGTATTAAATAGCATAATTAGTTTTTTTAAAGTAACACCTAGTTTTTATATTTTTCATAGCTTTTATATAATATAATATAATTTTAAAAATTTTTCTAGAATTATGACTGTTCATCTTGCAATTTTTAAAATTTAATTAGTTTAATTAGATATTAATTAATAAATAAGTAAATAATTAGTAAATTAGTTTAAATATAATTTTTACAAACTTTTTATAATTTTTTTAGGATTCCCGTGATGGTTAATTAGATTTGTAAAATTTTTCTTAATTTTCTAAGTTAGTTTGTTATTTTTAATAATTTAAATTAATTAAAACTAGTTAAGTAATTAATTAATATTAAATAATTAAATAGTGTAAAAATTATTTTTCTTTGTCTAAAAATTTTCTTTTATCATTAGGATTGTAAAATGTTAATTTTCATAGTCATAAGTATTTTATTTCCTTAAAACTCGCGTTTTATCTCGCACGTTAACGTAAATTTAAATTAAACGCACGCGTTTTAGGTTTTAAGCGTTTCTGGTTTTTCCAAACTTCCAGTCTTGTTCATATAGCTTATTTAAGCTATTTCATTGTATAAATCAGTAGTGTAATCAATCTCAAACCCTTTCCCTCCAAATTCACCCGATCACAAACCCGTTTGATAACAATTCACACCTCGTCGGGACATAACGACCTGGGGAAACACTATATTCTACGGAGCATTGAGCCTAAGGAGTTTGACTATATTGACCACATTTGTGGTTGACTTTAGTTGACTGCTTTTGCCTCAATCACTAGGATTTGTATTAGGATGGGAAAATTCAACCCAAATTATGTCCCTTTGCACCCATTTACAAGTAAACTTCCAATGACTAGTAGTTGTAAATTCTATACTTGTTGAGGACATGCATCTGCTATTTTTATAAAACGCAAAGTTTCATGTTCATAGGAAATGTACATCCAGATTCAATTTATATGGTAAGGTTAGATTTAGCTCGACTAACGGTCATCGGCTAATGCTTTTTTACTTTTACAGTAACCAGTTTCAGTGGAAGCCACGTTGTGCTGGCATTGAAATAAGTTGCATAAGCTTATCTGGTGGGACTATTCTTAGACACTAATTTGTTTGCAATTCACACCAAGCATGTGACCATCATGCCCAATGATATTCAGCTCGCAAAGGCGTATCCGTGGTGAGTATGGTTAGTGCATCATTGGACACTTTAAAAGGCATCAATGTGCATGTTTAGTGCATCCATTTGCATGTTTAGTGCATCAAAGGGAAAAAGAGTTGATGAAGGCATGTACAGACCCTGAGCTTATGGCTGCAATAATTGTAAATGTCAAAATCTCTGCAGCCGGTCTCAGTCAACTGAAGCAGAATCAAAAGAAAGGAACGAAGCTGCCAGCAAACAAACCTAACAAGTTTCATCTTTGTTTGTGTTGTTCTTTTTAATCATTGTTACAGTAAATGTGAGTCGAGTATAAAAATACAGAACTGAGCACATGATAGTATTGTAAGCTAGTTATGTCTCATGCCCTGATTCGTAAGTTTCAGAGGCGTTAGGGCAAGTTAATCTAATGATTTAGCCCTTTTTTAGTACCGATTCTGAAAGGAGACAACTTTTGACTTTTGTGCATACTTTTAGAATATGAAGTTATATATATGGTTTAAGCCAATTTATCGTTAGTATTCTGACCATCATGTTGTTTGTTCATTTTGAAAATGAAAATGTGCCATTGAATTTTGATTAGCGTTAGTTGTAAAGAAACAGATGAAAAAAGATGGTGTCTCAGTGTGTTTCATCGTCTGATGCTGCAATATTCAGTCTAAACATTTAGCATATTACCATCATTTTCAGCTAGTATAAAAGAGATAAAATATTTAAAACTCAGCTTTTTGCATTTCTAAAGTTGATTGCGACAGAAAATAACAATGCACAAAGCAACACACAACAAGGATAACAACAGATAAATCATAACTTTCAAAGCTTTTACTAATTTTTTCTGTTTAGAAAATACATATCAAAACGCAAAAAACCACATCAGTGCTTGTGATACATTCACGGGTTTTAAGAGGTGCATATAACCCTTAACATATAATCGCAACTTTTCACAAGACTTGTTGATGAGTGACTTGTGGATATGAAGGATAACGCCACCACAAGCAATAGTTCCTTTAATAAGAGTGTCAAGCTCTTCATCTCCTCTAATAGCAAGCTATAGATGGCGCGACATTATTCGCTTCACCTTAAAATCTTTACTTGCATTGCCAGCCAATTCCAACATTTTGTTTCTAAGATCAAAATTTGTCTCTACTCTCTAAACACTATACCATTTGATGCCACATTTCTAAAAAGGATCGTCATAAACTGAAACCTTGGCTGGGCGTTCCTGCAATTAGATGAAAGTTGGACTGATGTTCTTTTTATAACGATACATGCAAGCATGTGTGACCAATTCCACTCTCAACAAAAAGTAAGTGGTCTATACAATCTTTTCTCATTTAATGAACAAAATATGAGCATAAAAAGATGTATACACATGAGATAATATAAAAAAGCTTCCAAGTCAATGAAAATTAACCATGTTAACGCTGAGAGTGGATTGTCACTTGAAGCCATTATCATATAAATATGTTCCAATCAGCTTAGATGTAAATGGATGTGTAAATGTGTGTGTAAACATAGCAATAACAGTAACATTTAGTATTAACTACGCGCAATCACAAAAATAGACCTAGCATTTCAGTATGCGTACGGAGATGATAATAACATCAATTGAGAGTGTACAACCATCTGAAACTATAAATTGTAGTTCAAAAGCTTCCACGACAGTTACTCATTAGCAATTATCATACATTTGAAATGAACAAATATCATATTCAAAAAATTGATTGGTTAAAACAATGAAATTTTGAGGCTGAATATACGTATTAGACAAAAGATATAAGTAAAGTTTGAAGAGGAAGTGTTTCATTTCAGTGGAGTTGGACGATACAATTTGACAAATACATATAATTACCCATTTTGACCCATTATTTTTCTATGTTCAAATTTGTTTCCGTTTGATTTATAGAATAAAGCTTGTCTTTTTCTTATCTCTTCCATGAGCAAAAGGACCATAGGCTCAACAAATTAACGCCCAAATGACACACAAAATCCGGAAACAATACTACATCAATCTATAGTTTTACTAATGTAATTGAACTGTACGCACAAATTTCACGCTTAAATGAAGTTGTGCTTGAGTGTAATCAGCAGTGCATCAAATAATACAAAATAATCTAAATTCGAAACATGCAGGCTAGCAAAAGATAAGTCCTTTAGTACAACAACTTAGCGCGCATACAATTTCGCAATCAGTCACATTTGTTATTGACCTATATATCCTAATGTACACAAATTTTGTGTGTACGTGAACGTGCTATTAAATGCAATCACAATGTAAAATTAGTGCATCGCAGCTATAAAATTTTGTTGATACATTTAATCAAACACCTTGTGTGCTGCCTTCTTAAACATGATTTCTATCTGTTTTTGCTCAACTGTTTTTTCAGATTTAAAATTAAAATCTCGAATATACATATTTAGACTAACAATAACAAAAACTAAACGAACAAATTATTCAAAACATGAACTATAAACTCATATACATCCAAAAGAAGATTAATATGATCTTATTAATCGACAATAACAGTAAAAAATCAATTAAAAAACTTACTTTCAAACTTGAATGAAGAATCTGATTACATCTTGGGTCTGGAATGGTGGAGAACGATGGTGAACGGTGGGGAATGGTGGTGAATGATGGGGAACGACGGTGGATGTGAGTGGTGGTGGGGAAATGAAAGACGTTATTAGAGAAGGAAGAAAAAAGAAGAAAAGAAAAAGAATGAAAAAATTAGGCATTATATATGAAAGGTGCGAATATACAAAACCCTCCCTTAAAGAATAAAGTAAAATACAATATAGTCCCTATAGTTTGGAGTGAAAAAAAGGAGGGGAAGGAGGGATATCCTGATGGACGGGCATGACTTATAACAATCGTTTTGAAAAAATAAGTTAACGAAAATAAAAATATAAACGTACTAAATTTTTTATTGAATGCGTTAAGAACGAAAAGAAATAAATAGTTATCGAATATGAGAGAAAAAATGGTACGCAAGAATAAAGTATCAAAGCGTAGCCCATTCAATGGGCGAGCAAACCTTATAAATATCGTTAAAAACTTAAGTTAACAAAAAATAAGGTAAAAAAAAAAAAAAAAAAAAAAAAAAAAAAAAAAAAAAAAAAAATAATAATAATAATAATAATAATAATAATAATAATAATAATAATAAGCTTATGTCTAGACTCCCATCCAGTTTTATGCAAAATTATTATGTTTCAATAAAATTTAATAATAATAATAATAATAATAATAATAATAATAATTCTTGACAATATTAAACAATAATAAACCACTCTTATATAAGTTGAAGTCCTTTAACATGCGACATGCAAAAAAAAAAAAAAAAAAAAAAAAAAAAAATCTAGTTGGTTCTATATCTTAAACAGTATGCTTTCTCTTTTTGTTTGAGCTCTTATTGTGGTTTGGTGTTAATAGCATTGGCTGCATATCTTCCACGACTACCTAAAGTAACTATTAGTCTTACCAACAATACTAAACATTCTTGACAATATTAAACAATACTAAACCACTCTTATATAAATTGAAGTCCCTTAACATGCGACATGCAAAAATTCAAAAAAGAGTCCAGTTGGTTCCATATCTTCAACATTGGGCTTTCTCTTTTTGTTTGAGCTCTTCTTGTGGTTTGGTGTTAATAGCGTTGGCTGCATATCTTCCATGGCTACCAAAAGTACCTATTAGTCTATTACCAACAATACTAAACATTCTTGACAATATTAAACAATACTAAACCACTCTTATATAAATTGAAGTCCCTTAACATGCGACATGCAAAAATTAAAAAAAGAGTCCAGTTGTTTCCATATCTTAAACATCGGGCTTTCTTTTTTTGTTTGAGCTCTTCTTGTGGTTTGGTGTTAATAACCTTGGCTGCTTATCTTCCACGGCTACCAAAAGTACCTATTAGTCTATTACCCAATCCGCCTGACCCAACATATATTTCACCTCTATTATGGTGTGTCAAGGTTGTATTAAAACCTTCTTGTAAGTGTATGTCTACTAAGAGTAGTCTCATGGTGGAAATTATATTCGCTAAATAATGTACTTGATGCGTGGAAATCGCAACAGGCTTTACCTCTCGAGAAGCTTACAACCCCCACCAGGCAGTGTACCTGATCGTTGTAGTATAGTATAGTGACAAGTACCGGGGGATTGATCGTTCAGCTAGGAATAGTGTCGCTAGGATTAGAAAACCTAAATACTAGTTCTAAAGGTGAGGGATGATTATTTTTGTGTTTTTATATTTTATGAAAAGCAATTAAAAATCTCGGGTTTGAAGGATTTGGGCGGAATTAGTTGCTAATCAACTAACCCAATACTAAGATGCAATCAGAATAAAATACTAAAAATGAAAATAACTAAATTATACTAAAGTTGTGAGGAGTAATTGGAGAAAATGTGTTTACTTAGATTTCACTACTCCCTAGACATCTTTTACACGTTAATTACTTGTTGTAAATGCATGGATGACGGATCGTATTCCTTAATACCATTCATGGGGTGGCACACTTAACTCCCCAATTCTATGAGCTCTTATCTCCTCCTACACCATGCCCAGCACAACTATAGGGATTGTAAACAGTGGCTCATGCATTAAATACAACCAATAAAGACCTAGTGCGTGTCGGTTCATGTTTCTTAAGACGTTCAAGCATGTTACCAATTGGAGATCTGCCAGTTTTCTTAAGCCTAACATATAAATCATTCATCCAAAACAAGAATAAACAAGTAATCAACACATAATTAACATCTAGGTTTCATTAGATCTAAGCAAACACAAGATAGATCTAGCCTAGCATGATGGAATTAAGACAAGAACAAGATATAGACAACCAACACATAGACATATTGATTGAATTAAAAGAACACTTATCTTGATTACACATGCAAGGTATCAAGGGGTTGGAACCCTTGAAAAACCTGTAAAGTTACACCAAAATCATACTTAGGGTTTCTCCCAAAACTTCTCTCTTTAAATGTGAAAAATTAGAAAACTATATATAGGAAAAGGGGTCTGACGGCGTCAAGACAAATCTTGTGACGCCGTCACCTCGCCGCCAAAACTATTCTCGGACTGCCTTGATCTACATTTGACGCCGTCAAGACTTAATCATTTCCAGGCCGTCATGACTTTTACTCTTGACGCCCTACCTTCATGACGCCGTCAAATCTCTTCTGGACCGTCATGGAATTTTGCTCTTGACGCCGTCAAGAAATTACTCTTGACGCCGTCACCTACTGTTCCCAGCATGGAAAATTAAGACTTTGGCGCTTTCTTCACTTTTATGCTCTAAAAACGTCCGAATTGCTTCCTTTTCCAGATTTCACTCCCAAAGTACCTAAAATCACAAAAGGAACGATGTAGGGCAATATTTGATCAAATAAATTCGAATTTCGGCTTAAATGACCCCCTAAAAACGGATCATTTTTCGCCTCATCATATACCCTTACACTTGAGATTTGCTTGTCCTCAAGCAAATGCGCTTTTATTCTAGTCAAAATACAAGTTAGGGGTCATTTAACACTAATATAAAAGTAATTACAACAAATAATCGTTCCACTAAAGACCAATAGACAAGCACGGAGGTCATACACAAGCACCTCACAAATAGTATTTAGATACTCACATCTCTCGGGTGTAATAAAGTGTAAATTACAAAATGGAAACGGAAGATATCTCTCACTACCTGTCATAGCAAAATAGATTACCATAGGCTTGGGAAAGGATCAAACCTCCACCACATGGCGTAAGCACCTAGGATAAACTATCAAAGAGGTCTTTTAAAGGGTTGTAATGTTAGGTGTAGGGATATGAAATACACGGTTTTGTTGGATAAAGGAAGTTTTACTGGTGGCGAGTTAACAATCTTGGTTAATTACATGTACAATGTGGCGTTGCTAAGCCAAGACTAGACTCGACTTAAGCTAATAAATGAAAAATAACGAAAACATAAAATGAACATAGAATGAAAAGGGATGGTAGTCCGTATGTTTTTCTCTTTTTCTTTTTTTTTTGATTTTTTGATTTTTTTGATTTTTTTTTTGATTTTTTTGATTCTTTTTTTTTTTTTTTTTTTTTTTTTTTTTTTTTTGTGCATACACTCTTACCCTACCATCCAAAATAATACATCATAGGGAATGGTAATTCCCCTTACACTTGAATCTTTACATACTTTACAATTAACTAAACTAATGACTCGAATCAAGATAATCAAAACACTTGGAGCACTTTTAAGATTAACGTATGTATCGGGGTAATAAATGATATTCTTCCCCATTACTCCATAAAATAAGTACTTACCCATGAGTCTCAATCGTCCCAAAACAATATGTACAAGGATATGACTCGACTTAGCAACCATGTAATCAATTAGTTAGTTAACTTAGGGTTTAACAAATAACAATAATGCACTAAAAATGAGCGCATACACGGAAGGCTAAGGCGATTTGGGTGTACATTTAAGTGGGGTGTAACAAATTCTTCCTTTAAGTAAGATGCTTAAAGTTAGAAATGAAAAGATAGGCTCGGAGGGGTGTACTAGGGGTTTTGTGTACTAAAAATGAGTACAACACTAAAGGTGTGGGAAAAATTAGTTGACTTAGCTAGCCAAGTAATATGACTTAAATGGTCAAGTAATTATGATACGGGTTTAACACAAGGATAATCCTAATGCCTCTTATCATGTAGTAAATACTACTACACGAATGTAGTCTCACTAGCGGTCTCGGAATACATCACTAACGCAAGTTCTAGAATCTAGATGCTACCGGTACACTCATAAGCACTAATAATGAATGCTTTTCCTATCAAATCTAAAGGCGAACCTCACATATTTGGGTGGAAAATTTTTCTGAATATACGGTTATGTGCTAGTCATACAATCTCCTATCCATGAGACGCTTGCTATGGCTAAAGTTCACTCCTAAATGTTGTAAAAAATTTTAAATTTGGCGCTAAAATTGCACTAACAAGTATTTCTCATAGTTTTATTACACATCTACCATTAAACAAAACAAACTCAAGCGAAAGTGCATATGTAAGGTATCATCTTTTTACCCTCCCCTTACACTTAAGATAAACATTGTCCCCAATGTTCAAGTAAAGAATGTAAAAGTGAACAAGTAAAGAGAATGAAATCAAATACTCCCCTGATTCGCTCGGTATGGATAATAGGTGGCCAGGTTAAATCTTCCTCCAAGAAAATGAACAATCAAAGCTTCCCTTCCAGAATATAAATCATCTTCTTGTCATACGTAACCTGTAAAACCTGACAAAATAGACAAGACAACCTCGCGTAAAATCGGCGGCATCCTATATAAGTTACTAAATCCTAGAAAACAAGATAAGATATAATGCTTGTGGAATGAAGTTTGCAGATCTCCTGGAGATTATAAAACTTAATAATTCACAAAAACCATAAGACTCCGTTAGAAAAACAAAACCGATAAAATTTCCAGATTTTTACACCTGACGCCGTCAAGAGTAAACTCCTGACGCCGTCAGAATTGACCTGCTGAAATTCTTATGTTAAGTTTCCGGAAAATTTCTGGAAAAACTTGGTCCTACTTCCTGGAAAATCCTGCCAAACTTCATCATGACTCAATACAAGCATTTGACTCTAACAAATACGAATATACATGTTCATTTATTATTGTGGAGAATCATGATCGGTTTGTTTCTTTGAAAACATATTTGGGGTTTCCCCTTACACTTATCTTTTGCAAAAATACTTTTAGGTGGAGTTAAGACTAGGCCAAAACAACAAAGTAAAGTATTTCCACTTCTTAATTTAGAAACATGATCAACCAACAATAAAAACTAAGCATGCATACGGAAACAAACAAAATAAAATCACACAAAACATGGGTTGCCTCCCAAGAAGCGCTTTTCTTTATTTACGAGTCTTATAGCTAGACTCAAGGTCATGGGTTACTACGTGACCTCATCATTGGTTCCACTCTCTAGGTTGTCTTCTAAACCAGTATCGCTTTCATAGTGCAAGTACTTCGGGTCTTCGAACTCGAAAACATCTTGTCGATACTTAGAACCAAGCTTACTAACATTCTTAAAGAATCCACATGATAAATCAGAAATGTTTTTACACCATCTCCTAACATCTTTATCACACAAAATAAGTTGGGAACTTATCTTATCAAGCCCGTCACAATCGATTTCCTTAAGGTCTTTTCTCTTGTATAGCGTTTGGTATGAAAGCCTCCTAATCCCATCAGTGAAGGTCATGATTCCGTTCAAGTCATCCACTATCAAATTAGTGATTTCACAAAAGGGTGCTCCAAAAACGACTTGTGATAACCTAGGGTCGACATAGTCTTCTATGTTATCCACAATCGTGAATTCCATAGTGAATGTCATATTTCCTACGAACACCTGGATTTCATGATCCTTACCAACCACTTTCTCTCCCTTGTAAATCATCCCCCATCTGCAGATATTGTTATAATGGAACAATGACATAAAATTCTTTGGCAGGAATACATTAATGTAGATGTTATCGAAGTACTTATGACCGATCATGCAGGGGATTTTGAGATTATTCGGATCACGCCGTCTTATCTTCCCCGACTCTCCATCCTTTGACCCATATAGATTCCCCTCAAGGGAAGGACGATACTCGTACACCTCCTCATTATCCCTACGAAAAATTACCTTCCTAACACCATTGGTGAGTAATACACTACCATCTTTCTCATCAAGGATTGCTCTCGATTCATTGATAAATGGTGTCCCAAGGACAAGGTTGGTTAACGTTTGATTGGCGAGAGGGTCCACGTCATCAACAACGGTGAGGTCAGTATTATAAACAAGCTCTCCAATCCTAATTGATAAATTTTCTATTACTCTCTCGCACGCAATGCGTTCTGGGAAGGTTTCGTGGTATAGGGAAAGGGGGATTATGTTGACTGGGAAGCTAGGATCTATATGACTATCGGTTAAGAGATTTTCCTTAATGGTACAGGGGATCTTGAAAACTTTAGGGTTACTTTCCTTAGTCTTATCACTACTCCCACTAATAACATCCTCCATTTTTCTCTCGGGTTCTTCTATAATAGATTTACCCAAAATGGTTGGACTTCTCTCATGCTCTTCCGATTTCTCTTTCCCTTCATCCGGTTTGCCGGATTCTTGCGCGGTGTATTGCTCGGGTGAGTTGGTAGGTTTTCTGGCCGAATCATGGTCTACCCTTGAGGTCTCATCTTTAGCTGTTCGACTGAATTTGTTAGTTTGTTGTTGGGTTGGGTTGGGTGTTGAAGCAGATATCGTGGTGATGGTGTTTACGAAGTGGATTGGTCCTAGGGGGTTGATAGGTTCTTTTCCTTTAGGAGATAGATGTTTGAATAACTTGCTAGGACTTTTTATTTTCACAGGGGAGGTTGGTGGACTCATGACGGTAGCAGATTTAACCTCATCAACGTGAATGGGCTTATTATCAACATGCTCTTTGATAGCAGTTAACAGATTACAAATCTTGTTGTTCACATCAGCCTGCTGTTGTCTAAATTTGGCCTCGAGCATAGCGAGCTGTAATTCTTGAGATAGAATGAATTTTTTTAAAGTATCTTCACAGCTTTGCCTAGGAATGCCTTGTGATGGAAAATGCTTGGACCAAGTGAGTGGTGAGGAGTCATTGAAGGATACGCTTCGCGTTTGGTACCCTCTGAAATTAGGTTTATCCTTCCATGCCTCATAGGCCTCGCCAGAAGTTCGAGGACCCTGACCTACGTGTGATGATGTGATTTTGTTATAAGCACGTTTTGGAAGTTCCATGCAGTTATGAGTCTCATGAGGGCCATTGCATAATTTGCATGTAGAAGCGATTCTGCTTACTTGGCTTGAAGGTTTTTGAGCTTCGTAAGATTTCATGAGAGACTTGACTCGACCTTCAAGTTCCATGATCCTACGGTCGGGAGTGCTAGAATCGTTCGAAGGCAAAGATATTGCCTTGACCGTTTTGTTCAAACCACGGGGATCATTCCAACTTTCGTTGTCATAGAGAGCAAGATCTTCTATGAGTTCCCATGATTGTTCCGCACTAAGATCACATAGCTTACCACCGGCCGATTGGTCAATGGCTCGCCTCGTGGAGATGTCGATATGGTCATAAAAGATTTGGACTTGGAGCCAAAGATCTATGCCATGATGAGGGACTTTTTGGAGTAAGTCCTTGAAACGAGTCCATGCTTCATAAAGAGATTCATTTTGACGTTGTTGGAACATCACGATGTCATTCCTAAGCTTAGTAGTTCTCCCCGGTGGGAAAAATTGAGCAAGGAAACGAGTGGTGAGATCATCCCATGTGGTGATGGATCCCGCGGGTAAACGCTCAAGCCATTGACTAGCTTGATCCCGTAGAGAGAATTGGAATAGGCGTAATCGGGTTGTCTCTCTAGTTGCAACATCTAGGTCTATGGAATCTACGATTTTGAGGAAGTCCTTAAGATGTTGGTTTGGATCTTCAGAACGAAGTCCATGGAATGCACATCCGCTTTGCACCAACCGGATGGTGTCGGATCGCAAGGGGGTCACATTGGCTCCGGTGAGCTCAATGGTGTTTCGGTAGCCTTGGTGGCTAGGTCGGGAATACTCTCCTAAGGTTCGGGGCCTAAGAGGTTCTAATGGTGGGTTTTGTTGTGGTGGGATGACGGGTTCAAAGATGTTCCCGTTGTCCATGATGTTGGGTGGTTACGAACAAAGACACAAAGAAATGAGATAGACTAAAGAAAACCTAAAAATAAAAATAAAATCTTACTAGAAAGGAATCTAGCAAGTAGACCTAATAAAAAGAAATTTTAACCTAGACAATAACTATTCCCCAGACTGCGGCGCCAAAAACTTGATGCGTGGGAATCGCAACAGGCTTTACCTCTCGAGGGATCTCGAGAAGCTTACAACCCCCACCAGGCAGTGTACCTGATCGTTGTAGTATAGTATAGTGACAAGTACTGGGGGATTGATCGTTAGTTGGTAAGTAAGGTGTCGATCACTAAGAGTGGAGAGTTAACACTTAAATATATCAGTATTTTAATTATCTAGGTTAGTCTAAATAGTGGCGAAGCTAGAAAATTTTAAGTGGGGGGTCGGGATCTAAATTTTTTTTCCTAACGCTATATTTCGGGTAATACCGAAATTTTGGGGGGTCGAAACCGAATATACCAAAATTTTTCTACACGAAAACTATATACCCCCTACATCGCAAAAAAAATTTTGGGAGGTCGGGCGCCCCCCGCCCCTATGTAGCTGCGCCCCTGAGTCTAATTAAACCTAATTCTAACGCAGTAAAAAGGTTTTTAGCCTAAGAGACTGACACGAGGTTTAGATTTAATAAAATTGTCAATGTAAATGAGATAGATAACACACATAAGCAGAAACACAAATGATAAAGAATAGGTCAAGCCAATAGTAAAGAAAACGTATTAACCAAGTTAATCATATAAGATGCCAGATTTGTTTTAATTCCTATAATGATAATACTCACTTCGTTGGTGGATTTATAATGTAAGCAAGGCGGTACTTCTTCCTAAACCCTAGGTTTACTATTTAAGTTTTAAATAGATTAATCCTGTCACAATTAATCAAAACCCGCATAAAGCATAACTTATAGATTATAATTTATCATTTATCCAATGAGGTCTTACATTAATATTTATGCCCTAACTTCTTTGCTAGTAGCCTAATGGTCATAGCATTATTGATCTAGTTATAAAGCCAAGTAATATGTGCTTTTCCCAAAATAATGCTTATCATCCACTTTACACCTATAATGAGTTTAGGATTTATTGAATAATGCAAGAATCAGTTGAATGAATAATCACATACGTATAAACATGAATGAAGTAATAAACATAATGAGTACGCAACGAATGAGTAAGCAATTCGAATAAATAAATCAAAACATCAAATAATCATAAACTTGGCTAATACCTACTCGTATTAGCCCATAATCTCAGTAATAATACAAGATATCATGTTCAAAAAGATTCAAGTATAAATCAAAAAGGAAAAATACGCTAACCGAACGATTATAGTGTAGTAAAACAATTAAGGGAATTCTCCTATGGAATTATGGCACTAGCAGGACCTTCTTGGTCTTCTTTAGTCTCTAGTTTTGTACTTGGTAGTTAAAAGCTCTCTGAAAATCGGACTTTAGATTTTCTATTTATACTTTTCGAAAACGGTCGATACGGCATATCGGATTTATCCAATATGGCGTATCGGGATAACTTTGCGTGAGGTCCAAGATTATTATATTTCAGAATATTCGTACACCGCCTTCCTGATATGGCGTATCATAAAGATGAATACGGCGTATCAGGTTTTCTTTATCTTGGATATCTGGTGAAGTCTTTGAAATGGATACGGCGTATCTTAATAATATCATACTGTTAGACCCGTTTCCCGGGTACTTGGACCCCACCCTAGATGTAATGGACTAAGAGCCTTACGTGGTTGGTTAGTCAACAAGTGTTGTGATTTGTCAAACCCGATAGTCATAGTATTTCATAATGTGGTTTTAGAAGCGCTTGCTTGAGGTTAATGTTGTACTTCTGCTACATTCCATTGTACTTATACGGTTTCTGTGATTAATATATTTTGCCAGGGTGAATCCCTTTTACCCAAAAAAAAGTAAGAGGGATAAGAACTTGAGGGACCTAAGTTGACAGAATCCCAAACTGGTACTAGAACCAACTTGTTCTAGTCTGCAGGGACTATTCTTGCCAAAACCTCAAACTGGCACTAGAACCAACTTGTTCTAGTACCTTGACTAAATTGTTATAGCACTTAAGGGACCAAAAGTGCCATTTGGGAAATAGCTTTGTTGTGAAGGAAGTTTTAACTAGAAATATCCAGGTTCTATACATTTCAGTATTATCCAAAAGTGTATGTGTGTGTGGGTCGTTTGTGGAGAGAAAGAAAGGAGGGAAAACAAGGTTATCACCAATGACCAAATTGATGGAAGATTGATGTTCTAATCCAAGTAATGTGTCCATAACATGATATTTTGCAAGTAAGTAACCCAATTCTTATGTTAATTGTAAATTGATGAGTTAGGGTTTATGTACCCAAATTGGGGGTTTTGGGTAATTATGGTTTTAGGTTAAAATAAAGGTGTTATAGTATTATGGGGTGAAGATCCTTTAGTGAATTGAAAACTAATCGGTGATTTTGGTATATGATCATGATATGATCATGTAAATGATTAAAAGGGTTTTAGTTATGGTTATGGGTGAGTTAAACACCCTTAATTATTATGTAAATTAGAAGTATTTATATTTGTTGATGATTATTTGACTAGGAAAGCAAGCAAAGAAGGTGATGGTGGTTTATGGATATCTTAGCTTGGATGTGAGGTAAGTAAAATGGTTATGACATGAGATTATATTGATTTATTCATATATGTGTTATATGAAAGATGATAAAGAAGGTTTATGAAGCATTTGGCTTAGTATGCTTGGATTAAGAATAGATGAAGCCTAGTTTGGCAAGATTAGCCAACGTTGTGGTTAAGTCCATTGTGACTTATGTAAGGTATGTAAGAATTATGTTTGATTGACGTTATGCGCATTTAGTGTGATGTGCAAGTATTGATGAAAGTAGTCTTATGGACTAATGTGATGTGAATGATGCTTATGTGATTAATGATGTATAATATCATGTGATTATCCTTTTTACTTACTAAGCGTAATGCTTACGGTTTAGTTGCATAACCGTTTTGTAGGTACTTTTGTGAAGAAGGAAAAGTTGTGATAAAGACATAGGTTTTGAGTACGGGTTGAAAGTGGTAAGATATGAGTAATTGTGATAGATACCGAGCTCGAAGTAATGTTGAACCCCTAAGCTTTGTAAATGGTTTGTGATGCCGTTTTGTAGTGTTAAATTCCAGCTTTTAAGTATGTAAATGAGCTATGCTCACGTTGTATTGAAAATGGGTCAAAAAGGGGCGTTTGGCAAAACACCCGTAGCTTTGTAAAGTGAAACTGTAGACATATTTTGTCAGTTTTCGAAAAATCATATCTTTTAATCCGTAAGGCGCCACGAGTCGTGCCACCCGGTGTTTCGAAGGTAATTGAGTCTAGTTTCATTTAAAAATAGTCTTAATGTCTGAATATTTATAGATTTTTGTAAATGGTCAGAAGAGTAATAGCATGTCAGTTTTGATATGTCGTTTCCATGTATAAAGTTTTAAATTTTTGGTCAAAGTGGGCACGGGGTGTTACACATATGGCGTACTTGGACTAAAACAAGCTCGTTCTTCTTGTTGACCAAAGTTTCATATATGGCGTATCCAATATTTGGATACAGCGTATTCTTCAGAGCCAGGCAATGGTCTTGATAATCGTCCAAGTCTTGGTATACGGCGCATCTGCCTAGAATAATATGGCATAGTCTTGTCTGTTTAGTGGACTTTCTCGAACTTGATCCATTTTGCTTCAAAACACGTCCGTCATTACTAACTTTCACCAATTGCTTGATAATCACTGAGATTGAAACATTTAAGCAATTGAGTATCAAATCTTATATAAAATGATATAAAACAAGTACATAGGATAAATGATGCTATAAATAAGACCTTATTTGATGTCATAAACTTCCCTAAGTGAAAGATACTAATTCATTGGATCACATTGTTGACGTTATTAAGTCAAAGTACATATAGCTCTAGAGTAGTCATCAACTATTGTAAGAAAATATGTGCATTTGTTAACAGTTGGAGATCCTATCCTTGATCCTTTATTATACAGGACTTGGTTGGCAAGCTCCTCTACTTAACCATCACACGATTTGGCCTTTGCAGCTTAATAGCCCTTGCTTCAAATCCTATTTAGCATGATAGAACTAAACATATTGACATAGATTGCTATTTTGTGAGGGACAAAGTTAAAGCAGGCATTATTCTACCCACTTAGTTTTTACCAAGCATCAGATTGCAGATATTCTAACCAAAGGACTCCTTAAATCCCTACATTACAACTGCTTGTCCAAGTTAGGCATGAGTAACCCTTACTCAATGCCAACTTGCTAGGGGATGATGTAATACAAAAGTCCAAACACTCAGCTAACTCTGTTTCTACCAAACTATACAAACATCCGAACACCCCTAAAGGTATACACAAGACAAGAGTTCTGCTAATGAAGTGTATGCAGACCTGTAACAAGATGTAGGAACTTAGTCTAGCTTAATTTTAGCATTAGTTAGTTATTTCTGTGTTGTATAGATAGCTAGCTTAGTTGTAGTATTTATACCACAAGATGTGGCTCATTGTGCAACACTTTGTAATCACAACTTTCTCTCATTAATTCAAAGCATCCAAGTGTTCAATATGTCTTGATTTCTTTATACTTTTGTTTGTTGATTTCCCTAAGTCAAACATACTAATGCATTGAACAACCAAGCAACATCCGTAACAATAACAAGCAACGCTACAAACCATTACGATTTAGCAATTATTAAAAACTACCATTTTATTCATCATTATCCAGGATTGACAACCATTACAACCAACTGCTTCACAAACCGAAGACTATCACCTAATGCTTCACAAAAGTACTATAATCATTCATCCATTACCATTACAAACTAACAACAACTACCGAAATAAACATGATGGTGGATGGATCAAGAAATGTCAACCAGAAAAGTAAATATACAACCCAAACAAAACCCAACTGATGATGAGATAGTTATTGTACTTAGACCTCTGTTCTTCAAACAAATCAACAACCTCTAAAAGACCAATAATCCTCCTCAACAAACCAGGGATGATCTCTACTGACCTTGGGCACATTGGTGGGTCGAACCATCCAAGAAAAGGACAGCTTGAGCCCTGAAACAACACATTATGTAAATAAATAACACATTTTGTAAATAGACAACACATTGTGTAAACTTGATATACATTTCAACATATAACCAAACTTACCCGTGACGGACATCCATAGAAACGTCAGCAAGGATTCCTGTCTGTCCAGGAAGTCTTGACAACAACTTCTAAACCGCAAGTGCAGACCACCATTGTTGATGTGTTTTTTTAAGGTATTTGCTTTTGAATGTTAGGATGTGGGAAAAATGGTCAAACATAAATGTGTTAATATAAAACTTCGAGGATCAATGGGAAAACGAGCCTGCAGTGATCTTGTGGATGAAAAAGTGCCCGCTACAGTGATGAAGAGTAGCTAGGGACGAATGGAAAAATTTACAAATGCATGAAATGACTAAAAAACCTACCCTTACACATCAGCAAACCACCCTTTCTAAGCATGATAAGAAATAACGGGGTACCAGGGACCAAACAGGTCACCGTTTTGCAAAAGTGGGACTCCGTACGCCACAAAATTAAATGGGGGACTAACCGTGAGAACGGGGCGGAGTTCAGGTACCAACTGTCGAATTTACCAAAAAAAAAAAAAGAAACTAACCCCGTCGACGGACGTGTATCTAGTTAACCTATAATAAAAAGTTACTAGTTATAATACCCGCGCACGCGCAGGGTTTTTTCTAAAATTTTTAATAAATGTATTTTCATTTATTGAAAAACAAATAGCTTAATTTTTATTTTTTATTTTAAAGTCAAATATTTTGAAAAAGTATCATACTTGATACTATTTGTTTTTCTGGGTAGCTAATAAAACCTTTTGCTTATAGGGGTATTTTTCTTTCAAATTCGTCCTTTTTAAAGTACTTTGTGACATTTTTGCTCTTCGAAAAAATAAAATTCCAATTAGCTGAGAGGGGAAAAAAGTCACAAAATGTCCCAAAATACCGCAAAAGACTGAATTTGAAAGAAAAATACCCTTATAAGAAAAAAATTATAATTGAGAAAAGAATAATCTTCTAACAGAAAAAGACACCTTCAGTTTTAAGTGTCTTCCTTATTTAGCTTTGTTTCCTTGGTGGAGACTACCTGCAAAAAGGGGGTGTCAATTCGGGTTGACCTAGTCGGGTTCGGGTAAGTCGAGTCGGGTCAATTAGGGTCAAGGTTAGAAGAAAAAAAAAAAGCAAACTTGCGTCACTCGGGTTGACCCAAACCCGAGTAAGACACATATATATTAGACCCGAACCCGACCCTATTTAGAACTCAAGTTAGTCGGGTTGACCCGATTATAATTATGAACCCGATTGGCCTGACCCGAATAGTCTAATTTGGGTTCAGTTTCGGGTCAGCCTTTTTGACATCCCTACCTGCAAACACACTAAATTTCATGATTTTAGCAACTCGCTAATTTTCTTCCCATAAATGACTCACTAAAAAAAAATTTAAAACTACAAACACACTACCTGCAATTCACGATCATTACAGGCAAAAGAACACTTACATTTTGACCAAAAGCAAATTGGATTGGTGGGTTATAAACTTATAATCAGATTCATAGCCAATCTTATTATACAAACAAATAAAAATATCAAGTACTCATACCAAGACCTATTACTTTTCATGAAGAAAAATGCTTACCCAAACACCCTAAACTTAGAACTATTTTAATTATCATTAGATAGGTAATGAAGCCATGTACACTCTGGAAATTCTAAAACTAACAATCAACTAAATTTTAGAATAATGGAAATCATGATAAACTTTTAGAATCATAAAAGTCAAGAATACTGAGTCAAAATTGCTCATTCTCCAACAAAATTTCCTGATTAGCAATTCTAAAGAAAATATAAAAACAAAGTCTAATTCATACAGCCGTTTTAGAAGATAAGATATGCATTCATAACAAACACTAAAATTACCATGCAAATTACATTGAAAACATAAGTAGCCTCAACTTTGAGTACTTCTAAAGTTGTCCATAACATAAAAAATTATATTAGTTACATTATACTTCATCGTGTCGTAAAAAATCAACCTGTCGTGGTGCAGATATATGCCCAAATTTATCCAAGAGAAAATTATACCAACTGCTTTCGCAGGATCTCATCAAAAATGGTTGATTCCTGCAACAAAAAGGCAATTAACATGGGTTTCAGGCATTACAAAATAGACATTTGATGTCTCAATAACAGAATAAGATCAAAAACATATTGCCATGTAACGGGTATTCAGTGAGCAATAAAGCATGTGCCAACATAGAAAAAAATGACATGGCAATACAAATAAATGATGTTACACTTGCTTAACCAAAGCTAAATTGGATTAAGCAAGCAACAATGGACCTATACAATAATATTAACGTAGTACACATTTGACCATTCGTTGCATGGTCCACTCATTTTACTAACTTTACTTGGCAAGGTGATTTCCATGACCAAAGATATGCTTTATTTTACTTAATTGTATCTTGCTTCGATTTATTTGTATCCCCATAATTTTTTTTTTTTTTTTTTTTTTTTTTTTTTTTTTTTAACTTATTATGAATTAAAATGTAAACACAATGGGGCAAGCAAAACGAAATTCCAAACACCCCTTAAATCCATTTTTCATTTACTCAATAAACCTTATTTCCGTTGGATAAACAATCCTGAACACCTCCAAACCTGATTCAAATGCTTATTTACTATATGACAGTACAATAAGCAATTCCAAACACCCTTTAAACCCATTGTTGATTGTGTTCTTCCATCCTATTCTCCCTAAAGTTGGTCTACCTTATGATCTATCTATAACTAAGTACATCGTAATCACTTTAATAGCAAACAAATCATGTGACATATGACATATGATGTTTACTGGCATGAAGTTGATTGGTTTCATTTATATTTAACGAAATGCCATCACTATTAAGTCATTAACAAAGAAAAATGCTAAAATGGCCAATAATAAAGTATTAAATGCAATTACGGTGAATAGGCTACACACAACAAATAATCAAAATCACTAAATGAACTTCAACTGCAAAAATTTACTTCTAAATCCACTAAATGGACAAAGCAACAGTTCATATTCATGCCATGAAACACAGACAACAAAATCAGAAATAGTGTCACAGGTAATGCACATATCTGATTATAAGGTTGTTTTGCATACACCATCAAAATAAACTTGGGTGACAACCGCCCATTTACCGTATTACGAATGCATCTATCGACTGTGCCATGTGAAAGTTGTATTGATCTTACAACCAAACGCAGAAAAAAAGACTCTCACAACATATAAAAGATCAACTCTAAAACTGAAGACCGAAACAAATATAATAGCCAAGGACCTATGGCATATCTATCATTCTATCAAGATCAATGAGAACATCCTATGAAGCATACTTTTCAGCTACCTAATTAAATACGCAGGCAAGAAAGAGAACAAAAATACCTGCAAGAAATCGTATAGGTCATCACTCACACCTTGTTCGTCATGGCGAATATCTCTCTTATCAGAGCTATAATTAAAGCATGTCCTAGTAGGTAGTCTACTATTGGTTCTACCCCGCTTTTCAACCATTCCAGACTCGACCAAAACAGTCTCTCTGTACAGGTCAGCAGCATTCGCTTTATCCGTCGATTCAGCCTCGATCTCCCCATGAACCGTGCATAATGTGTCAGCTCTCTTCTGCAAGAAACATGTAAAGTTCACAAAGATTAAACGAACGTTTGGCAAATAAAGCTTGCGACAGCAAGCCATATATATCTTTATTCATCATGTTGTAGCTCTCTATAAGTTCCTTTGGATCACATCTAGTTTTGTTGAAATCGACGTTTTTGTTCATTTCCAGCATAAGAAACAATTACCAAAATATTTGTAAAGCAAAAAGCAGGGTGGTTAGATACAAAGAATGAAACCAATAGCATCAGACTTGAATGCACAACAAATATGGCATACAATACATATGGTTAAAGCAAGAGTAGTACCTTAAACCATGTTGTGATTATTGGACTACCCCCTTTAATATCATGTTTGTTCACATCTAGCAAGCATGGCTGAAATCTTTTGATAAATGGAGCATAAGCTATATCTACCTACAAACAAATAACCACACATACAATGTAAATATTTAATATCTCAAAAAGAGTTCAGAAGTTTAATATAGCTGCAAATAAATGTAATGCATTTAGTCATTTATCTTGCTTACCAGGCTAAATCGACCTAGAAAGAATGGTCCATCATGAAACTTGGAAAGAGCCTGCTTTATATAATTGAAAGCATGACCTCCATCCCAGAAACATATCCCAATCACCACATATTTTCAAGAAACCTAAGCCAGCCGGAAGCCTGAATTTGTCCAAGTATTCTAGTGTCGTTGTCCAAATTTATGATGAACCTGTGAGAATGTTACAATCAACACCCGTTACACAATAATTTTAAATCTAGCTGATGCTAATCAAATCTTTTGCTAAAAATTAACATCCATAACAAATTTAGACCAACAGCTACTTCCTTATGATACCGAAAATTGCTTACAACTAAAACTTTTCCACTATTAAACAAAACCCTTTTCTAAGAATCTTAGAGAGCGTTCTGCATAATGTTATAAAAGTGTTTGGCTGGTTATTGCGTTTTCAGGTCAATAATCTAACTCTAGCCTTTGGATATACTCTGTAGTTAAACTACATGTGATTATCTGATTATTTACGGGAAATCAGCTTATTAGCAGCCACAAAATAACTGATTCCAAAATATGCTTAATTCATATATTATAACATTTAATTACAACTTCAGAAAGCCAGTTACCCTATTTTAGAGGGTGTTTGGGATGCTTAATAGAATAAGCAGAACCGCAATGATCTTCCCATTTGCTCATACACAACCATACAGATGCAGGGACAGAGGGACTTGAATATATAACCTGAAAGTTTGATGCAAGCTTCGTAAATAATTGGTAGTTAGTAAACGAACAACAAATTCTTTCGGAACTATACATTTGTACACTCCACCAGGCCTTTCCTTTTAGCTTTGTGATTCAAGAAGTTGAATAAGTTGACCCATCACATCATCCCACATATAATTAATACTTCTAAAACTTGTCATCGATTAAATTATTATAACCAATATGTCACTTATCCTCTTCAAGCTGCATATCCACTCTTATATGAATAAACCTTATCGAAAAAAGAAAAAAAATGTTTGCTCGATCACAACACTAAAACTCAAGAGAATTACATTCCATAACCGTGTCATCAGTTCATAATTATTAATAAAATTCCAACCTTTTTCTCTACTTAAACCCTACATCATCAATTCGCTCATATATTGTATGTTCCAAACTCGATAATAATAGAACAAACACATTCATTCACTATAAACAACAACAATACACAAATTCAATATAAATCCACTATAAAAACATAATTAACAAAATTAACTATGGGCCAGAATAACAACTAATATAATCAAAAACATTAATATTATTGAAGTGGAAGTAGAAAATTAGACACGGAAACCAAAATCTTACCAAAATTAAGGATCATATCTTATTCATTCAACTAATTTGAGGTATAAACTGACTGTTGAATTGTAATTAATTTTGAGAATCTAAGTGATTGTGATATTCGACTTTGGTTCTCCAACGATTTAGGGTTAGAAACTCAATCAGTGAGGGGTGTTTAAGGTTTTGGGAGAGAGAGTTGTGGATCAGGTAACTGTGTTTTTTTGTTAGATTCAAATTACATAATACACCCTTTAGTATTTGTAAATTACCCCTCCTTCTCATAGTTTTATATCTTTTAATTTTTGACACATGTATTTTTTAGCCCAAATTTTCTGTAAAAGACGAATTTATGAATGGTTTTGCCAAATAAGGAATTATTTATGTTTTTTCAATAAAAGATATTTAAAATAAATATATACTCCCTCCGTCCCATAACAATTGTCCTCTTTTGACTTTTTGAAGTCTTTTTTGTTCAACTTTGATTTTAAATTTTTTTGTTTGTGTTATATAATGATTAATGTAAAATGTATGAATGAATTGGTTTTTAAACGTTTTTTCATTAGTATAATTTTCATCAATTATTATATAACACGTATAAAAATATTGAAGATCAAAGTTGAGAAATTAAGACTTTAAAAAGTCAAATGAGGACAATTATTTTGGGACGGAGGTAGTAATAATTAAAAAATATTTCTTAAAAAGGTATGATTTGATTTTTTTGAAATAGAAAAGTCCTCACTAGGGGTTTTATTTTATTAGGTAAAAGATACGTAGTATAAAATACACGGCGTGCATGAATGAGAAGAGAACTATAGCTATTTATATTTTGATAAAAAGAAAAAAAAAGAAAAAAAGAAAAAAGAAAAACAGGAAAAAAGTTAAACCATACACTCACTAACTTTATCAAGAAACTATCAACTCATATCGCTTCTATGGTTTAACAGGCAACAATTACTTTTATTCTGCATGTTCTCGATCATTTATATTCATATATGCATGTTGATGATTGTATGGTATTTCAGCTTGATTATAATTAATTTTGTAGTTTTGTAGTGTACTGAATTGGGGTTCTTTTAAGTTTCCAAAAAAAAAAAAAAAAAAAAAAAAAATGAAAATTCAGTTTTGAGGGATTGCTTATTTGATTATAATATATGTTTTTTCATTCTTCCTTTAATTAGGTTTGGTGGGTTATTTTATATAATTAATCTTTATATAAGTTTTTAAATTTTTTTCTATAAAATCCTGACATTTTTATGTAATTTTCTTTATATTAAAAGTTTTATAATGTATAAATTTCTGACTTTTATGTAAATTCTACACTTTTATATATAAATATAATATCTTTATATATAGATTTTAATTTTTATATCTAATTCTATAAAAAAAATGATTTTTATTACATTATATGAAACATTATCATTTTTGAAAAGGGGTATCTTTTTTGTATTACAAAATGACCCAAACAGGGCAAAAAAGTACGTAGTTTGATAATTTTTTGCACAAAACCCGTCAAAATCGCTGATGTTAGTTGGGACTTTGAACATGTTATTATGACCAATTCAAGTGGCTTTTAATAGTTGTGCCGAATGTAATTAAATAATGCTGTTAGAAGAGTATCAAATATTTTATTTTTAGTTTATCTTAAGTCTTTTTGTATGTAATGGTTTGGATGGTTAAATAAGTCGCGTTCTAATGTTTAGATCATATATTTGGAATATGTGTGAAACAGACAACCAATCAGCCAAAACTGAAAAATTAGGAACGAAAAATTTGCTCGAGAGAACATTAATTATGATTGCACAGACCATGTCGTCTTTCATGTCGTCCCCTTCATCACAGAAACCACGTTCGTGGGTTGTTGGTAGTTGTAAGGATCAACACAAACCATCGGCGGCTCACACAGGTAAGAAAAGTTCGTGAGCCTCTGCTTCAAGTACCTAGCTTTAGTACTTAATATTCTTAGGCGTTTAATTTAATGTTTGAGCAGCTTCTTCAGATGCTGGACTAGCTAATCCTAGTATTATGGTATGACTGGCTGCATTCACTTATTTGTTTTTTATTGATATACAAGTACTTACGAATAATAAATTGGCATATTTGCAACATTTATGCAGTCTCTTGATATGACAAAAGAACGAATCAGAAAATTGTTCACAAATGTGAAATTATCTGTTTCGTCATACGACACAGCCTGGGTAGCCATGGTCCCATCACCAAACTCACCCATGTCGCCTTATTTCCCTAAATGTCTCAACTGGTTAATGAATAACCAACTTAATGATGGTTCATGGGGTCTTCCTAATTCCGACCATCCGTTACTTAAAGATACTCTCTCTTCAACATTAGCTTGCATTGTTGCATTAAAACGATGGAATGTTGGAGAAGACCAAATCAGTAAGGGTATGTGGTTGTCTTATGCAGTTCTTCTATCTGTTAATGTTTTCTTTTTAGATAATAGTGAACTCTTTGTTGCAGGTCTATGTTTTATTGAGTCAAATTTTGCTGTGGCTACTGATAACAACCAACAATCGCCAGTTGGTTTTGACATCATATTTCCTGGTATGCTTGAGTATGCGAAAGAGTTAAATATAAAGCTCCCCTTAAAACAAACAGATTTGAGTTTGATGCTACATGAGAGAGAATTGCAGCTGAGAAGGTATGTCTTTGTTAATTGGTTTTATAGAATACCGTCATACTTTTTCATTTTCTCCCCGCTTAGTTAGTGAGTTAAGTTTTGTACATCTAAGTTGTAAAGAAAATGGTTTCATGTCTCACTTGGATCTTTTTGTAACAAAAATCCTTAAAGTGGCTTTCATCCAATGTAAGGTGTTGTTTGTTAATTAAGAGTCTTTGAATCTGAATTTGATTTGCACATCTAAAATCTTAATCTCAGGAGGTGTAAATGTCTGAATCGGAATAAAATAATATTTTTTGTTAAAAAAAAAAAAAAAAAAAAAATCTAAATGATATAAATATAAACATAAACGATAATAAACATCAAATAGAACAACTCAGTCATAAAACTAACACAGACTAGAACGTGGAAATAAAATGTGTTATAACGAAACATTCAAGAACATCGTGTCACAATTTAACATCGTAATATTGTTGATATGTTATACTCTCATGCTGTTAAACATCTTCACCATTTTGTAAACTATCATTATTATTAATTAATTTACTTAACATTGTCATTTAACAATTAATAATTGTTTGAAAGAAAGAAAACTTCAAGTTCATGATCAAAATACGCATGCCACAATTAGATTTCACAAACTAGTTATATATTATTATTATTATTATTTGAAAGACTATTGTGTTTGAGCATTTTCCTCATCACCAGATCATCATATTATAATCTTTAACATTTTTTATTAAAAAAATAACGACGCAATTCTATGTAAACGTATTATCAATACTAAAGAAAATGTCGAGAAAACATATAATACAAAATGAAAAAGAGAACCAAAGAAAAAGAATAAATAAATAAAAATAAAATAAATTAAATTAATAAAAAATAAAAAAGAAAGAAAGAAGATTTCAAGACATTAAGAAGTAATAAGACATCCCCTCTGCATATTGTTGGGTAAGAGGAAAAAAAAACTGACATTCAGTTCCTTGCTAGGTGCAAACAACTCTGAAGTGGCCAGGCCAACCTCCCTAAAAAAAGGACATTACCGGGCTTGAGTATGTGTGGCGGTGGGTTAAAACCCCGTGGATTAGTCGGCCAAAAGCTTGGAAACCATGGTTACCCAAAAAAAAATGACTTCATTTTGATTATAAAATTTCAATTTTTTTTAAGTATGTGAGTTTTCACCCCAACGGAAATATGATAATTATTTGTTATCATAACTTAGATGTCATTTAGATGAGAGGGAAGCGTACTTGGTGTATGTTTCAGAAGGACTCGGTAATTTGTATGACTGGAACATGGTGAATAAATATCAGATGAAGAATGGTTCTATTCTCAACTCACCCTCAGCAACAGCGGCTGCTCTTGTTCGTTATCAAAATACTGGTTGTCTTCATTATTTAACTTCACTTTTGGACAAATTTGGTAATGCAGGTCAGTCTTACATACTTATGTGTATTATATGCATGAGTCCTACGTTTTGATATAAGTTGTTGACTTGTGTGTGCTGAATCTCAGTCCCGACAGTTTACCCTCTTGATTTATATGCCCGGCTTTCGATTGTGGATACACTTGAAAGATTAGGAATCGCACGGCATTTCAGAGTGGAAATTCAAAATGTCTTGGATGAAACATACAAGTAATGTTCATGTTTATAACAAAAATCCATTCAAAATAAAGTTTCATCATTTGGAAATATGACATTGGCCACAAAATCAGATGCTGGTTGCAGAGGGATGAACAAATATTCACAGACATTGTCACATGTGCTCTAGCCTTTCGGGTATTAAGGATCAACGGGTATGAAGTGTCCTCAGGTATTTTCGTCAAACGAAAGTAACATGCAGAAATTTGATTCCCCTAAATTCTCTTATACTTTTAGTGGCATCGTTGGCTTGTGGTGTAGATTCACTGGATGAAATTATTACAGAGCCTTTCAGAGACGTATATACAGCTCTTGAAGTGTACCGAGCATCACAAACTATATATCAAGAGGAATCAGCTTTTGAAGAACAAAGCTTGAGGTCGGCTGATTTCCTCAAACGGAAAATATCCCTTGCTTCAAATCAGCTATCAAAATACATTCGCAAAAAGGTTTTCTATTATTGACATTGCCTTCCAGTTATGTCCTTTTAAGTGTAATATCAGTCTGAATTGATTATATAATCAGGTGGAAAACGCTCTAAAGTTCCCATTCTATGCCAGTTTAGAACGCATATACACTAGAAGAAATATAGAACATTACGAAGTAGACGATACAAGGACTTTGAAAACTACATATCGGTGAGATTTTAATTTTCAAGTCTGACTAAATAATTTTGAAATTGAGTTAACTATTGTTAATATTCTTCTTTATTAATGACAGTTCATCAAACATTAGCAACGAGGATTACCTAACATTGGCAGTGAATGACTATAACACATGTCAATCTATATATCGTGAAGAATTAAAAGGTCTTGAAAGGTGAGTTTGAGTATATCTCTACTTGATGGATTTGTAATTTTGCTTACAAAGGTGATGATGTCACTAACGTGTCGACAGGTGGGTGGTAGAGAACAAATTGGACCAACTCAAATTTGCTAGGCAGAAGACAGCATACTGTTACTTTTCTGTTGTCGCAACATTCTCGTCTCCTGAATTATCTGATGCTCGTATTTCATGGGCCAAAAGTAGCATCCTCACGACTGTGATTGACGATTTTTTCGATGTTGGAGGATCTATGGATGAATTAGCGAACCTTATTCACTGTGTAGAGAAGTATATAATCTTCAGATAATCTTACTTATAACTCATACTCTATGCTGACTGATTTATATTCTTAATTTATCATCAAATGCAGATGGGATGTGAATGTTGACACTGATTGCTGTTCAGAGGAAGTTCGTGTTGTGTTTTTAGCACTAAAAGATGCGGTCTGTTGGATTGGAGACACGGCTTTTAAATGGCAAGGTCGAAATGTAACAAGACATGTTATTGAACTTGTAAGATAAACTTCTCCCACACATCTAATCTGTTTTGTAATCGCATAATGTCACAAAAAGTATGTCGAAAAGTACATTTGGGAATCCTTATAATTATTTTTAGCTTTTCTGAGAATCATTATATACTTTCGGGAAAATTGCACAAAAGGGTATCAAACACATGTCCAATAAAGCTGGGGTATCCAACTTGTATTTTTGATTGAAAAAGGTTTTTCTGACTTCTATAGCAAGTAACAGCTCATATGTTAATTACCTGAACCTGCTAAAATTTTCTTTATACCCTTAAAAATAGTTTGATGCCTCAATACAAATTGGAGATAAGTCGTTGAATACCCTTTTGTGTGCACCATCTCATAGATTTTGTCTACATGGCATGCTGCATGCTGTAACCTGCTGACTAGGCAACTAGTCAACTACTGAAACCTACTTAAATCCTTGTTTTAATCGTATTTTGGTTTGGGTACCCTTCTCAACAAAATTTTCTTCTTTTGTGTTTCGCCAGTGGTTGGATTTGATGAATAGCATGATGAGAGAAGCTATATGGACGAGAGACGCTTGCGTGCCAACAACAAACGAGTATATGGAAAATGCTTATGTATCATTTGCGTTAGGCCCAGTTGTGCTTCCAGTTCTTTACTTCATAGGGCCAAAATTGTCAGAGGAGGTTGTTCAAAGCTCAGAGTATCAGTATCTATTTAAGCTAATGAGCACTCAGGGGCGACTTCTTAACGATATTCAAGGCTACAAGGTAGATTCTTATCTTTAATTGTTAACCTTGTAAAGATGTAAAAAGCCACTGCTAATGGGTCATGTTATATGTTTAATGCAGAGAGAATTTAAGGAAGGTAAACTGAATGCTGTAACGTTGCACATGAGTCATGAAAAAAGTGGGATTGTGAACGACGAGTTTGTAAAGGAGATGAAGATTTTGCTGAAAAACCAGAGGAGAGAATTAATGCAATTAGTTTTGGAAGCGAAAGGAAGCATTGTCCCGAGAGCTTGTAAGGATGCATTTTGGAACACGTGCAACGTGTTGAACCTATTTTATGCAACAGATGACGGGTTTACTGGAAATGCGATCCTTGATAGTGTGAAGGGTGTCATTTATGAACCCATATCTCACCCATTGATGCTGGTGAATGGAACCAATGAACACACATAATCAGGTTTGGAAGATTAGAATAGGATATCTCATGCTTCAAATGTTGGGTGAAATATAGGCTTGTGAACAAGTGACCGAGTGTATGGGAAATGTATTTGCTAGTATAGTCTACCCAATAGTGATGGTGGATCATTTGCCTAAAATGATGCCTTCTATGCTAACTTCTATCTTGTTATGGTGTGAGGATGATGCTGCACTTTAACAATATAGCTTGTTAGTTTAGTAGGAAATGTAGTCTTAGGTAGAATGATGTGGTAAATAAAGGGCGAATATACGAAAGGCCTTGTGTCCTGCTTAGGACATGTGAGATAGTATGTGATGTGTATATTGTGAGATAGTTAATTGGTGTTTTAAAAAAAAATGTGAATATGAGTTGTATTAATTTTGTTTCTGCATCAGTAGTATGTACTTTGTTATTTGTTTTCCTGTTTGGCTGTGGTTTTTTCGGACATGTCCAAAGAACATAGCATGCAGTTGGTTTGTAAAAGCGAGATTTAATATATATTCACCTTTTAAAAAAATAATAATAATAATATAAAAAAATAAAAATAAAAATAAAAAATCGGAGTGGTATATTGTTACTGTTGTCTAAGGAAAAGATTAATTTTAACCGGTGATTCACATTTTTCTTCGCGCATTTTAATCGGCCCATCTAATAGGTATGTGGAATGTACATTCCAAAATATGCCACTATCATTCCTAAACGTCAAAAAAAATACTACTACTACGTATGCTATATGTACTTTCAAATATCCCCTGATATGTCATCTAATAGGAATTTGGTGTAAGCTGAAATTGAATTATAAATGAAAATTTGAAAACAATGGACTTTTCCTCTAAAAAATTGTCAAGATATAAGTTCGGTTAAATCATTGAGGTCTGATGCACTGGATATCATAGAATGCTTATATGGAGATTAAAATGTAAGAACTGAATATAAAACAACTCGTAAAAGATTGACATTGTGACAAAATAATATGTTGGAAAACTTGCCTGTGGGTCCAAGCTTGTCTGTGTCTTCTACGTAGCTTGCATCATTGGCACGGTATACCAAGTCTCCTGGCCTGAAAGAAGTGTTTCTGACTTTTGTATCATAATTCTTCTTCATCTTTGATTTAGCCTTTACCTCACGTATAGCTACCCGTTCGCGCCTTTCTTCCAACAGATCCAAGTCTATGCGCCGCTCATCGTCATTTGTTGTAACATTGATTTCCGCTGTACGGATAGTTGGCATTCCAATCTCGGCTGGTATGACAGCTTCTGTCCCATAGACAAGAGAGAATGGTGTATCTCCAGTGCTAGTTTTTATTGTCGTGCGGTGCGCCCATAAAACATGTGACAATTCATTAACCCACCTTCCTTTATATTTATCAAGGCGCGCTTTTATTCCTTCACCCAGACTATGATTCGCGCGTTCAACCAAACCATTGGTTTGTGGGTGCTTAACTGACGCGAAGTGTTGTGTAATTGATACGTCGGAATCACACCAGACTTTACCTCTCAAGGGATCTTGAGAAGCTTACAACCCCCACCAGGCAGTGTACCTGATCGTTGTAGTATAGTATAGTGACAAGTACCGGGGGATTGATCGTTCAGCTAGGAATAGTGTCGCTAGGATTAGAAAACCTAAATACTAGTTCTAAAGATGAATGATGATTATTTTTGTATTTTTATATTTTTTTAGAAAGCAAGTAAAAATCTCGGGTTTGAAGGATTTGGGCGGAATTAGTTGCTAGTCAACTAACCCAATACTAAAGATGCAATCAAAATAAAATACTAAAAAATTAAAATAAACTAAATTAATTAAGGTTGTGAGCAATAAATGGAGAAGTTGTGTTTACTTAGATTTCACTACTCTCTAGATATCTTTTACACGTTAATTACTTGTTATAGTTGCGTGGATGAAGGATTGTATTCCTTAATATCATTCATGGGGTGGCGCACTTAATTCCCCAATCCTATGAGTGCCTACTTCACTCCTATGTCGAGCCGGCTAAGAAGCTCCTAACATGGGATCATTAGAATTTACTCATGCATTAAATACAACCAATAAAACCTAGTGCACGTCAGTTCATGTTTCCTAAGACGTTCAAGCATGTTACCAATTGGAGATCTGCCAGTTTTCTTAAGCCTAACATCGAAATCATTCATCCAATACAACCATAAACAAGTAATCAACATATAATTAACATCTAGGTTTCATTAGATCTAAGCAAACACAAGATAGATCTAGCCTAGCATGATGGAATTAAGATAAGAACAAGATATAGACAACCAACACATAGACATATTTATTGAATTAAAAAAATACTTATCTCAATTACACATGAAAGGGTTCAAGGGTTGAGAACCCTTGAAAAACCTGTAAAATTCGTACTAAGTTCGGCCTTAGGGTTTCTCCAAAACTTCTTTTTTTTTTTTTTTTTTTTTTTTATGAATGAAAATTAGAAAACTATATATAGGAAATTGAGGCTGACGGCGTCAAGACCAAATTGGTGACGCCGTCATCTCGCCGCCAAAATACTTCTCGGACTGCCTTGATCTACTTTTGACGCCGTCACTGATTCGCCTCAAACAGTCAGATAATATTAACCAAATTATGGTCAACAAGTCAAACAGCTGAGGCAAATGCTTCCGAGGAATACAGTGTTTTCCCGGGTCGTAAGTCCCAACGAGGTGTGCGATGTGATATTATAAACGAATCTGTGATTAGTGAATGTGAACAGGAAAGGTATAAAGTGTGTGTGTGTGTGATTTAAACTAGGGTTTTATAACTTAAAATAACTTAGGAAAACTAAATTAATGATTACGTGAAACCTAGGTATTTAAAACGTACACCAATTTAAAATCAGACGCGACTGCGTACTGAGAAAAAGGTGAGTTATAAGAAAAATAAACTACAAGGGTTAAAAATGAAAATCTTATAAACTTAAACTTAAAATAAAATTTAATTAAAAATAAAACTATTTTTTAGATTATTTTATTATTTATTATTAATTATTTAAATAAAAACTATTTAACTATTTAATTAGAAAATTATAAATACTACAAATTAAACTAAAAACTTATAAAAATATTTTCTAAACCTAAAATAGAACTTGAAGAAAGTATAAAAAATAAAAATAAATCTTTTTGTCTTTTTATGAACTTTTTATTAATTAAAAACTATTAATATTAATTATACTAATTAAACTATTTTAAATTACAAATATTATTAAACTAACTTAGAAAATTATGAAAAATTTTATAAAACTAATTAACTATCATAGGAATCCTAAAAAATTATAAAAACTTTATTTTATATATTTTTAAACTAGTTTACTATTTATTATTCTATTTATTATTTAATTACTATTTAAATTATTTAAATTATAAAAATTATTAAATGAACAGTATAAATCACAAGAAAATTTATAAAATTATCTTATGACTTATAGAAGCTAGGAAAAATATAAAATATAGGTGTTACTATATAAAAATTAATTATGCTAATTAAAACTTATTTATTAATTAATTATTAATAAAACTATTATTAATTATAATAAATACTAAATGACAAAACTAAAATCTGAAAAATTTATGAAAAATACTTTAATATATAAGGAAATTAATAAAAATATAAAAACACAGATTACTTAATAAAAATATAAAAATGAAAATTAAAATTAGATTGTATTAAATAGAAACTATCACTTAATTTTATATTGTTTTTTCTGGATTTTTATTTTACAAAACTTTATTATACATAAAAATAAGTAACTTTAATAAAAACAATAATTTTAGAACTTAAAAATAAGCTAGTTATAAGCTATAATCTCTAACAGTTGACTTATGTTGACTTTGATGAGAAATAAGCTCAAATGAGCTTATGTGGGACCCACCTTGGACTTTTCTGTTTCTAATAGGTCTTATGGATTTGTCAAAGCTTAACTTAACTCAATAAGCTCAGTAAATAAGCTAAAAAGCCAAAATAAGCTAATCCAAAAACCTAAAATCTACACAGACTGGGGACAAGGTTCAATGGCTAATCTAGGTGGGGTCCACAGTGACTCAGGTCAAACTATTGGTCAATCTAGGATCTATGGTAGGAGGGGGGTTGTATGGAACTGGTTTGGACAGGTGGGGCCCACTGTGGTGGTCACAAAACACCACCAAAGTGGTGTTGTTGAGTGAGGTCTGCTGATGCACAGGGCACCTTCTTGCCCTGCAAGTTAATTTGAGGGTGAGTGGGGCCCAGGGAAAATTTGCTAAAGATGAAAAGATGATGGAATCTAAAAGATGAGCTGGTAGTCAACTAAACCTCAAAAGCTCAAAGTCCAAAATAAATCACAAAAATCAGAAATACACAAGCAAGATTTGTAAAAATCTGAGAATGGAACTTTGACTATTTATGAAACTTAGGCTACTTTGACTATTATGGATTTCTAATCTATCCTACTGATTAGATAAGCTATATTAAGCTATGATAGATCTAAAATAAGCTAAAGATGTGAGTTGTGATCAAGTGAGGGGTGTTTGAGGTCTCAACTGCCCAACAGTGGACAGTTATGAGGTTTGGGATGTGATTTTGACTTTTAGATGTTTAAGACCTGAGTTTTATACTACTTATGACCTACAAATACCTAACTAAGCATGTAAGAACCAAGAACAACAGATGAAACTTAGAACCTAGGGGTGAAATACCCTAATCCAAACACTACCTATGAAACAGATTTCACTAAAACTTTTTAATTTAAAACTACAACTACTTATTTTTATGACTAAAACAGATTATATAAATACAAATTAAGCTAATTGAACTGAGATTACATAACAGAAACCATAAAAACTCATTAAGCTAAGAAATTAAGACTTGCTTACAAATGGTTTAAGGCTGAGGTCTGAGTGAACCAGTGAACAAGTAACCAATCTAATACCTCCCAAAAGGTTCTAAACCAGCAATTATCCAAATAACACCTTGCTCAATCCTTCTTCTTCAGTTTCCTTTGATTTTTCTATTTTATTTTTATTTAATTGATTATTTTTGGTATTTTCTATTTTTATAAACTAAACAGATAATTAAGGTATTCTAAAACTTGTACGAGCTTTGTCAGAGCTTATATAAGCTTATGAAAAGACTTAACTACAACTAACAACAACAATTGAGATATGGAGATTTTTTATCAAACTTGAAAATGCAAAAACTGAGATAGTAAATGAAACTTGAGATTACTTGAACATTAACCTTTCATTAACTTTAGAAAAGTGATACAACATGAAATTTAAACTGAATTTAAAAGTATCAAGACATAAAATTAAAGATACACTACGAATTTGGTCTAAGACAAGTGACAAGAGTTCTCTTCTGCCTCTTCCTCTATTTGTAGAAGATATTTTAGCTTCTTGCAGTCTTTGAAGACTTTCCCACTTGATCTTGGCCTTTGATATGGTCTAATTAATCCTAGCCGTTCAATTTGCCTTTTTGGCGGGAAAAGCTGTTTTGACAGCTTGGTTGCGTGAGAGGGTTTTAGGGAGCATTTAATGGGGTTGGAGGCTTGTGTGAGGTGGTGGGATAGTGGGTGAAGTGTGGGGAGCAAGTTGGAGGCCAGGTGGAGGTGGTTTTGGTAGCAGCGGTGAAGGTGTGGTGGTTTTGGTTTTGGGAGGGAAAAGAGACGGGGTGGTATTGGTTTTGTTGGGTTGACCGGGTTGACCAAGTGGGTGGGCTGGTTATAGTTTTGGGCTTAGGAATGGGTGTGGGCTGGGATTAGTTTGGGTAGTGGATTTGGTCTAAAGAATAACATAAGGTCCGTTTGGTTTATTTAGTAACAATTCACAAGGACCAAAAATGTAATTAAGGAAAATTTGAGGGTCTGAAATTGTAACATTCCCATAGTTTAAATAAGGATTAAACTTAACACATGTGAATAGTACCATGGCATTTTTGATATTTTTTATTTTTTAAATAACCGGGTACTAAAACTGACAAACTTTCAAACTTGAGGGACTAAATGTGAAATTTATTCAAAACTTTCTCCCAGGGACTAAAAGTGAAAATTATGAATTCCCTAGGACCCTTAATGGTAATTTTCCCATTTTGAACACCCAGGGACTGAAACTGTCAAGTTTGAAACTTTGAGGGACCTGTTTTGCCAAACTGTGAAACTTCAGGGACCAATCATGTAAATTCACCAAATTTATCACCCAAGGACCATTCCTGCAAAAGATTATTAGTATAAGGACCAAAATTGCTTTTCTCTAAGTTTTTACATCCCAGGGACCATTTCTGTCAATTTCCAAAGTTGAGGGACTAAACTTGTAATTTTATGAAACTTTGCACCAAAGGACTAAACATGTAAATTTGTGATTAAAAAGGACCTTTGGTGACATTTTCATGTTTTTGGAATAACCAGGGACTAGTTTTGACAATTTATGAAACTTGAGGGACTGAAACTGCCAATTATGCAAACTTTGTACGTTTTTCATCTGTTTTTGCATATTTTGCATTTAAAACATATAAAACACAACTTTAAGATATTTTAAGTATTTTGATACATATTTGAGTGTTTTTGGATGTTTTGGCAGCTCAGATTAGTATAAAATGATGAGTATTTAGACACTCATCAATCCCCCACACTAAACAATTGCTAGTCCCTAGCAATCTATTTGAGAAAAACTTAATGGATTTTATCTCTTTACCAAAAGCCATCACTTCTGGAGTAGCCAGGTGTAAGAACTGTGGCACACCTGATAACCGTGTGATTTTGAGCAAATCACCAGCTGTTAACGGATTTGATTAGTCTTTACCAAAAGCCGTTTGCTTCTGGACTAGCCAACTCTTGATGGAATAGTCAACATCTTGGTGAGCTGATTACCAATTATGGTTTTTCCACAGCCTTTACCACAAGCCATAATCTTGCGGGCTAGCCAACTCATTAGCTTTTGAGGATAATGGGGAGTTGAGGAACCATACAATTTTTGGCAAATTGCAAGCCATAAACGGGTTTGAGTTATCTTTACCAAGAACCGTTTACTCCTGGATTAGCCAATCCTGTTGTGGGTTAGACATGGAGGATTGATACCATTTATTGTGTTCTAAGTGAGAAAAAATTTTAAAATTTTGGCTAAAATGGGGGTTCTTGATGAAACATGTGTTTAAATTCGTTAGAATAACGAATCTCCCCCCACACTTAGAACTGAATATTGTCCTCAATATTCAAAGCACCGGGTGTTAAACCGAACTTAGAACGTAAAAGGAAAACATTACATAGCCTTTATTTAAGATGTATATACATACAATTTATTTTTTAAGATAAAACTTCTTAAATAGAAGCTATCACTATATGTACACATTTTTTTTTTTTTTTTTTTTTTTTTTTTTTTTTTTTTTTTTTTTTTTTAGAGGATATATATATATATATATATAACATGTGGGGCATCTCCCCCACACTAGGGTGGTACACACGGGTGAAAACCCATGTTTATGCTAATGTTTTTGATTCCCGAGTCACTAGCTGGACTCGACATCGAATTCATTTGTCCATGGGGAAGCAAGTGGAAGAGACAATCTCAATCGGACTTTCATTCAAGATGTTTGGATAAACATTTGAAGCACGTGAAAGTTCCACACCGATGAGATAAGTAACCGGCTCATAATTTATAAATGAGAATGCCGGGATCAAAGATAATGTCTTCACTCCCGAAAGAGTGAAGAACAGGATAAGGAACAGAATATATGAAGAAAAGAAAGAAAGTCATGATGAAAATCATGATTAACTCCTCATCTTCAATAGGAGAATTCATTGGTTCATGAATCTCCTCATTTAAGCTCGTTTGATCAAGACATATTATGGGCATGTCTAGATCAAAATAGAAAGTATCATACTCCGGTGGAGATATGATATGAGTGAGTTCAAAGGAGAACTCCTCGTAAAGAGAATCATTCACAAGATGTAAATCCGTGAACTCATGTTCCGTTGTGAACTCATCACAATCCTCATTCTGAATATCAAAGAGTGGATTATCAGAAATCAAAGTGAATTCGGATTCGAATTCATATAGAGGATTGGTGAGAGTAGTCTTGACTACTTCGGGAACAAAGTGATTATCATTCTCTTCTTCTGAGTTGACAAGCTCAGAAGGTAATTCCTCCACATAACTGATGTCTCCAGAAGATAAAGAATTTTCATCAGTATGTGAAGTACTAAGCTCGATGTTGGGATTATTGTTTAAAAGATTTTCAGTTTCTCCCATATCGGCTTCAAAATCAAGAATATCATCATTACTTCCAGATAGAAGCGGAATGATGTGAGTGAGTTCCTCTGTGAAATCCTCAAGAAGAGGATCAACATCAGAATGAGGCAGTGATGCCTCAACATACTCAATGTCTCCATAAGATATATAATCATTACTGGAATTAGAGACATTCTCAATTTGATCATTTGGATTATCAGGGTGGGTAGGAATATCACACATATGATCAAGAATTCCCTGTGACTCTCTCGGGATTGAGACAAGGTTCTCAACACTGGACTTTATGAATTCGTCCGATTCCTTTGCAGGAATTGTGTCGAGATGCTCGTCCCCCATATTCAGAGAGTGAGTGGGAACCTCGGGTGTGATAACATGATACTCAGGGAGATAAGAAGGACTAGCAGTAATGGAGTCTACAAGTTCCATTATTTCTACTGCTGGTGATTCAGTTATATTCTTTTCTCCCTGTATATGCATGGAAGGAGTCTCAATTGATGAACATGATGAGGTATCATCACTTTCATCATCCTCATCGAGAAGAGCAGCATTTTGAAATTTGGTACGTGTTATAGCTGCTTGTTCTAAGACTAGTAATTCTTCCATGCTTCTTTCGTCTCTAGCAGCATGTTTTTCAGCAAGTAATTCCGTGATAGATTTATCACGAGAATATTGAGTGAGTGGAAACTGTGGGGGTGTGAATGTGTCAAAACCGGATGTATTAGAACTAGAACAATGTTCAGGTTTATAATACGGTTGACATTTAAAATCATCATGAGGACCCCCACAATATACACAAGAAGAACTTGGTGCATTGTGAAACGACATATTAGCTAACTCCTCCTTAATGTTTTTAAGTTTCTCAAGAACCTCTAGACAAGGGTCTTGCTGGATATGAGGAGTTGCTTGGTTCATTTGGTATTGTGGAGGTGGGTCTTGAAACGAATAATCGTAATTGTTACAAGGAAATGGATTCCTTGTTTGACAATCAGAGCTAAAGTGTGGACCTCCACAGTACTCACAACAGTAAAACTGTTGAGTCTGGCTTGGTGTATTTTGATACGAAGCATCATTGAAATTTGGATAATATGATTCTTGCTCGTATGAATGTGATGGGTAGTTTGAAAAATTTGAGGAGTCGTTGTATGAGTTTTGATTAGGATCATAAGCAAATGAATTACTCGATCCACAAAACAAACAACTCCCATTTTGAATATCATTACCACATTGTTCACATGTACACCAATGACATGGAAAACCGAAAAGCGGCTCACCACAACCGTCACAAGGAACAAAATCTGGAGGTGGGACAAGTGGTGTGCTCTTAGAGCTAGGAATTTCCACCACTTCCGTTATGGTCTCGGGTTTTGGTTCTTGATAATCGTGAAGGTTAGGTAAGTTGTTCTTTTCAGTAATTGCCCTAAGCTCAGTACGTTTGCTTGACAAACTTTTAACCGTAAACCGTGAAAGATCAGGTTTAGGAGCATTTGTGAGCTCAGGTTTTTGGACAACCGTGGTTTGGACGTATTTAGCACCTCCATCGTCAGAGGAAAGTACAAGGTCCTTTGTCACCTTGGTTTCATGATCTCTTTCCCTCACCGGAGAGGGAATAGGAATCAAAGGTCTATCATAATCAACATGACATCTCGATATTTTGGACAAGGCCACAAGTTTCTCAACTTTGCTTTTACAGGCCCTTTGTTTAAAGAAATCGTCATCGAGAGATGCCATTAGAATTAATTATGAGATAAGTGGAAGAAGGTAGAATCAAAGGGTTTTGGGTTGAGAAATGAAGAATCAAATAGGTAGGGGTGTAAAGGTGAATATTTTTGGGTTTTGTTTTATAAAATATGGATAAAAGATGGTAAATATACAATGGATGTATATCCAAACTCACTAATACGCAAAATCGTTAGAATAAGCGCACAACCTCCCCGGCAGCGGCGCCAAATTTTGATTCGCCTCAAACAGTCAGATAATATTAACCAAATTATGGTCAACAAGTCAAACAGCTGAGGCAAATGCTTCCGAGGAATACAGTGTTTTCCCGGGTCGTAAGTCCCAACGAGGTGTGCGATGTGATATTATAAACGAATCTGTGATTAGTGAATGTGAACAGGAAAGGTATAAAGTGTGTGTGTGTGTGATTTAAACTAGGGTTTTATAACTTAAAATAACTTAGGAAAACTAAATTAATGATTACGTGAAACCTAGGTATTTAAAACGTACACCAATTTAAAATCAGACGCGACTGCGTACTGAGAAAAAGGTGAGTTATAAGAAAAATAAACTACAAGGGTTAAAAATGAAAATCTTATAAACTTAAACTTAAAATAAAATTTAATTAAAAATAAAACTATTTTTTAGATTATTTTATTATTTATTATTAATTATTTAAATAAAAACTATTTAACTATTTAATTAGAAAATTATAAATACTACAAATTAAACTAAAAACTTATAAAAATATTTTCTAAACCTAAAATAGAACTTGAAGAAAGTATAAAAAATAAAAATAAATCTTTTTGTCTTTTTATGAACTTTTTATTAATTAAAAACTATTAATATTAATTATACTAATTAAACTATTTTAAATTACAAATATTATTAAACTAACTTAGAAAATTATGAAAAATTTTATAAAACTAATTAACTATCATAGGAATCCTAAAAAATTATAAAAACTTTATTTTATATATTTTTAAACTAGTTTACTATTTATTATTCTATTTATTATTTAATTACTATTTAAATTATTTAAATTATAAAAATTATTAAATGAACAGTATAAATCACAAGAAAATTTATAAAATTATCTTATGACTTATAGAAGCTAGGAAAAATATAAAATATAGGTGTTACTATATAAAAATTAATTATGCTAATTAAAACTTATTTATTAATTAATTATTAATAAAACTATTATTAATTATAATAAATACTAAATGACAAAACTAAAATCTGAAAAATTTATGAAAAATACTTTAATATATAAGGAAATTAATAAAAATATAAAAACACAGATTACTTAATAAAAATATAAAAATGAAAATTAAAATTAGATTGTATTAAATAGAAACTATCACTTAATTTTATATTGTTTTTTCTGGATTTTTATTTTACAAAACTTTATTATACATAAAAATAAGTAACTTTAATAAAAACAATAATTTTAGAACTTAAAAATAAGCTAGTTATAAGCTATAATCTCTAACAGTTGACTTATGTTGACTTTGATGAGAAATAAGCTCAAATGAGCTTATGTGGGACCCACCTTGGACTTTTCTGTTTCTAATAGGTCTTATGGATTTGTCAAAGCTTAACTTAACTCAATAAGCTCAGTAAATAAGCTAAAAAGCCAAAATAAGCTAATCCAAAAACCTAAAATCTACACAGACTGGGGACAAGGTTCAATGGCTAATCTAGGTGGGGTCCACAGTGACTCAGGTCAAACTATTGGTCAATCTAGGATCTATGGTAGGAGGGGGGTTGTATGGAACTGGTTTGGACAGGTGGGGCCCACTGTGGTGGTCACAAAACACCACCAAAGTGGTGTTGTTGAGTGAGGTCTGCTGATGCACAGGGCACCTTCTTGCCCTGCAAGTTAATTTGAGGGTGAGTGGGGCCCAGGGAAAATTTGCTAAAGATGAAAAGATGATGGAATCTAAAAGATGAGCTGGTAGTCAACTAAACCTCAAAAGCTCAAAGTCCAAAATAAATCACAAAAATCAGAAATACACAAGCAAGATTTGTAAAAATCTGAGAATGGAACTTTGACTATTTATGAAACTTAGGCTACTTTGACTATTATGGATTTCTAATCTATCCTACTGATTAGATAAGCTATATTAAGCTATGATAGATCTAAAATAAGCTAAAGATGTGAGTTGTGATCAAGTGAGGGGTGTTTGAGGTCTCAACTGCCCAACAGTGGACAGTTATGAGGTTTGGGATGTGATTTTGACTTTTAGATGTTTAAGACCTGAGTTTTATACTACTTATGACCTACAAATACCTAACTAAGCATGTAAGAACCAAGAACAACAGATGAAACTTAGAACCTAGGGGTGAAATACCCTAATCCAAACACTACCTATGAAACAGATTTCACTAAAACTTTTTAATTTAAAACTACAACTACTTATTTTTATGACTAAAACAGATTATATAAATACAAATTAAGCTAATTGAACTGAGATTACATAACAGAAACCATAAAAACTCATTAAGCTAAGAAATTAAGACTTGCTTACAAATGGTTTAAGGCTGAGGTCTGAGTGAACCAGTGAACAAGTAACCAATCTAATACCTCCCAAAAGGTTCTAAACCAGCAATTATCCAAATAACACCTTGCTCAATCCTTCTTCTTCAGTTTCCTTTGATTTTTCTATTTTATTTTTATTTAATTGATTATTTTTGGTATTTTCTATTTTTATAAACTAAACAGATAATTAAGGTATTCTAAAACTTGTACGAGCTTTGTCAGAGCTTATATAAGCTTATGAAAAGACTTAACTACAACTAACAACAACAATTGAGATATGGAGATTTTTTATCAAACTTGAAAATGCAAAAACTGAGATAGTAAATGAAACTTGAGATTACTTGAACATTAACCTTTCATTAACTTTAGAAAAGTGATACAACATGAAATTTAAACTGAATTTAAAAGTATCAAGACATAAAATTAAAGATACACTACGAATTTGGTCTAAGACAAGTGACAAGAGTTCTCTTCTGCCTCTTCCTCTATTTGTAGAAGATATTTTAGCTTCTTGCAGTCTTTGAAGACTTTCCCACTTGATCTTGGCCTTTGATATGGTCTAATTAATCCTAGCCGTTCAATTTGCCTTTTTGGCGGGAAAAGCTGTTTTGACAGCTTGGTTGCGTGAGAGGGTTTTAGGGAGCATTTAATGGGGTTGGAGGCTTGTGTGAGGTGGTGGGATAGTGGGTGAAGTGTGGGGAGCAAGTTGGAGGCCAGGTGGAGGTGGTTTTGGTAGCAGCGGTGAAGGTGTGGTGGTTTTGGTTTTGGGAGGGAAAAGAGACGGGGTGGTATTGGTTTTGTTGGGTTGACCGGGTTGACCAAGTGGGTGGGCTGGTTATAGTTTTGGGCTTAGGAATGGGTGTGGGCTGGGATTAGTTTGGGTAGTGGATTTGGTCTAAAGAATAACATAAGGTCCGTTTGGTTTATTTAGTAACAATTCACAAGGACCAAAAATGTAATTAAGGAAAATTTGAGGGTCTGAAATTGTAACATTCCCATAGTTTAAATAAGGATTAAACTTAACACATGTGAATAGTACCATGGCATTTTTGATATTTTTTATTTTTTAAATAACCGGGTACTAAAACTGACAAACTTTCAAACTTGAGGGACTAAATGTGAAATTTATTCAAAACTTTCTCCCAGGGACTAAAAGTGAAAATTATGAATTCCCTAGGACCCTTAATGGTAATTTTCCCATTTTGAACACCCAGGGACTGAAACTGTCAAGTTTGAAACTTTGAGGGACCTGTTTTGCCAAACTGTGAAACTTCAGGGACCAATCATGTAAATTCACCAAATTTATCACCCAAGGACCATTCCTGCAAAAGATTATTAGTATAAGGACCAAAATTGCTTTTCTCTAAGTTTTTACATCCCAGGGACCATTTCTGTCAATTTCCAAAGTTGAGGGACTAAACTTGTAATTTTATGAAACTTTGCACCAAAGGACTAAACATGTAAATTTGTGATTAAAAAGGACCTTTGGTGACATTTTCATGTTTTTGGAATAACCAGGGACTAGTTTTGACAATTTATGAAACTTGAGGGACTGAAACTGCCAATTATGCAAACTTTGTACGTTTTTCATCTGTTTTTGCATATTTTGCATTTAAAACATATAAAACACAACTTTAAGATATTTTAAGTATTTTGATACATATTTGAGTGTTTTTGGATGTTTTGGCAGCTCAGATTAGTATAAAATGATGAGTATTTAGACACTCATCAGTCACGTTATAACTTTTTCCAGGCCGTCACGTATTTTACTCTTGACGCTCTACCATGTGACGCCTTCAATTCTATACTGGGCCGTCATGAAAATTACTCTTGACGCCGTCAGGATTTTCTTCTTGACGCCGTCACCTACTGTTCCCAGCAAGGAAAATTAAGACTTTGGCGTTTTCTTCACTTTTATGCTCCAAAAACGTCCGAATTGCTTCCTTTTCCAGATTTCTCTCCCAAAGTACCTAAAATCACAAAAGGAACGATTTAGGGCAATATTTGATCAAATAAATTCAATTCCGGGCTTAAATGACCCCCTAAAAGTGGTTCATTTTTTGCCTCATCATATACCCTTACACTTGAGATTTGCTTGTCCTCAAGCAAATGCGCTTTTATTCTACTCAAAATACAAGTTAGGAGTCATTTAACACTAATATAAAAGTAATTACAACAAATAATCGTTCCACTAAAGACCAATAGACAAGCACGGAGGTCATATACTAGCACCTCACAAATAGTGTTTAGATACTCACATCTCTCGGGTGTAATAAAGTATAAATTACAATATGGAAACGGAAGATATCTCTCACTACCTGTTATAGCAAAATAGATTACCATAGGCTTGGGAAAGGATCAAACCTCCACCACATGGCGTAAGCACCTAGGATAAACTATCAAAGAGGTCTTTTAAAGGGTTGTAACGTTAGGTGTAGGGATATGAAATACACGGTTTTGTTGGATAAAGGAAGTTTTTACTGGTGGCGTGTTAACAATTTTGGTTAATTACATGTACAATGTGGCGTTGCTAAGCCAAGACTAGACTCGACTTAAGCTAATAAATGAAAAATAACAAAAACATAAAAATGAACATAGAATAAAAAGGGATGGTAGTCCGTTTTTTTTTTTTTTTTTTTTTTTTTTTTTTTTTTTTTTTTTTTTTTGCATACACTCTTACCCTACCATCCAAAATAATACATCATAGGGATTGAAAATTCCCCTTACACTTGAATTTTTTTTACATACTTTACAATAAACTAATCTAATGACTCGAATTAAGAAAATCAAAACATTTGGAGTACTTTTAAGATTAACGCACATATGGAGGTAATATATTATGTTCTTCCCCATTACTCCATAAAATAAATACTTTACCCATGAGTCTCAATCGACCCAAAACAATATGTACAAGGATATGACTCGATTTAGCAATCATGTAATCAATTAGATAGTTAACTTAGGGTTTAACAAATAACAATAATGCACTAAAGATGAGTGCATACACGAAAGGCTAAGGCGATTTGGTTGTACATTTAAGTGGGGTGTAACAAATTCTTCCTTTAAGTAAGATGCTTAAAGTTAGAAACGAAAAGATAGGCTGGGAGGGGTGTACTAGGGGTTTCGTGTACTAAAAATGAGTACAACGCTAAGGTGTGGGAAAAATTAGTTGACTTAACTAGCCAAGTAATATGACATAAATGGTCAAGTAATTATGATACGGGTTTAACACAAGGGTGATCCTAATGCCTCTTATCATGTAGTAAATCCTACTACACGAATGTAGTCTCACTAGCGGTCTCGGGATGCATCACTAACGCAAGTTCTAGAATCTAAATGCTACCGGTACACTCATAAGCACTAATAGTAAATGTTTTTCCTATCAAATCTAAAGGCGAACCTCACATATTTGGGTGAAAAATTTTTCTGAATATACGGTTATGTGCTAGTCATACAATCTCTTATCCATGAGACGCTTGCTATGGCTAAAGTTTCACTCCTAAATGTTGTAAAAAAATTTAAATTTGGCGCTAAAATTGCACTAACAAGTATTTCTCATAGTTTTATTACACATCTACCATCAAACAAAACAAACTCAAGCGAAAGTGTACATGTAAGGTATCATCATTTTACCCTCCCCTTACACTTAAGATGAACATTGTCCCCAATGTTCAAGTAAAGAATGTAAAAGTGAAAAGGTAAAAAGAATTAAATCAAATACTCCCCTGATTCGCTCGGTATGGATAATAAGGTGGCCAGGTTAAGTCTTCCTCCAAGAAAATGAACAATCAAAGCTTCCCTTCCAGAATATAAATCATCTTCTTGTCATACATAACCTGTAAATCCTGAGAAAATAGACAAGACAACCTCGCATAAAATCGGCGGCAACCTACATAAGTTACTAAATCCTAGAAAACAAAATAAGATATAATGCTTGTGGAATGAAGTTTGCAGATTTCCTGGAGATTATAAAACTTAATAATTCACAAAAACCATAAGACTCCGTTAGAAAAACAAAACCGGTAAAATTTCCAGATTTTTACACGTGACGCCGTCAAGAGTTAACTCGTGACGCCGTCAGAAGTGACCTGCAGAAATTCTTATGTTAAGTTTCCGGAAAATTTCTGGAAAAACTTGGTCCAACTTCCTGGAAAATCCTGCAAAACTTCATTATGACTTAATACAAGCATTTGACTCTAACAAATACGAATATACATGTTCATTTAATATTGTGGAGAATCATGATCGGTTTGTTTCATAAAAACATATTTGGGGTTTCCCCTTACACTTATCTTTTGCAAAAATACTTTTAGGTGGAGTTGAGACTAGGCCAAAACAACAAAGTAAAGTATTTTCACTATTTAATTGAGAAACATGATCTACCAACAATAAAAATAAAGCATGCATACGGAAGCAAATAACAAACAAACAAAATAAAATCACACAAAGCATGGGTTGCCTCCCAAGAAGCGCTTTTCTTTATTTACGAGTCTTGTAGCTAGACTCAAGGTCATGGGTTACTACGTGACCTCATCATTGGTTTCACTCTCAAGGTCGTCTTCTAAACTAGTATCGCTTTCATAGTGTAAGTACTTCGGGTCTTCGAACTCGAAGACATCTTTTCGATACTTAGAACCAAGCTTACTAACATCCTTAAAGAATCCACATGATAAATCAGAAGTGTTCTTACACCCTCTTTGAACATCTTCATCACACAAAATAAGTTGGGAACTTATCTTATCAAGCCAGTCACAATCGATTTCCTTAAGGTCTCTTCTCTTGTACGGCGTTTGGTATGAAACCCTCCTAATCCCATCAGCGAAGGTCATGATTCCGTTTCGGTCATCAATTATCAGATTAGTGATCTCGCAAAAGGGTGCCCCAAAAATGACTTGTGATAATCTAGGGTCGACATAGTCTTCGATATTGTCCACAATCATAAATTCCATAGTGAAGGCCATATTTCCTACGAACACCAGGATTTCATGATCCTTACCAACCACTTTCTCTCCCTTGTAAACCATTCCCCATCTGCAGATATTGTTATAATGGAATAGGGACATAAAATTCTTCGGCAGGAATACGTTAATGTAGACGTTATCGAAGTACTTATGACCGATCATGTAGGGAATTTTGAGATTATTCGGATCACGCCATCTTACCTTCCCTGATTCTCCATCCCTTGATCCATACAGATTCCCTTCAAGGGAAGGACGATACTCGTATACCTCCTCAGCACCCCTACGAAAAATTACCTTCTTAACACCATTGGTAAACAATGCACTTCCATCCTTCTCATCAAGGATTACCCCCGATTCATTGATAAATGGTCTCCCAAGAACAAGGTTGGTTAATGTTCGATTGGTGAGAGGGTCCACATCATCGACCACGACGAGGGCAATATTGTAAACAAGTTCTCCAATCATAATTGACATATTTCTTATTACCCTTGCATTATCAACCTTTTCGCACAATATGTGTTCTGGGAAGGCTTCTTGGTATAGGGAAAGGGGTATTATGTTGTCTGGGAAACTAGGATCTATATGACTATCGGTTAAGAGCTTTTCCTCAATGGTGCAGGAAATCTTAAAAACTTTAGGGTTGCTTACATTAATCCCATCGCTATTCCCACTGGTAACATTCTCCATTTTTCTCTTAGGCTCCTCTAAAATAGATTTACCCAAAATGGTTGGATTTCTCGTATGCTCTTTCGATCTCTCTTTCCCATCATCCGATTTGCCAGATTCTTTCGCGGTGCACTGCTCGGATGAGTCGGTAGGGTTTTTGGCCAAATCGTGGTCCACCCTTGAGGTCTCATCTTTAGCCGTATGACCAACTTTGTTAGTTTGTTGTTGGGTTGGGTTAGGTGTAGAAGCCGATATCGTGGTGATGGTGTTTACGAAATGGATTGGTCCTAGGGGGTTGATAGGTTCTTTTCCTTTTGGTGATAGATGTTTGAATAGCTTACTAGGACTCTTTATTTTCACAGGGGAGGTTGGTGGATTCATGATGGTAACAGACTTAACCTCATCAACGTGAATGGGTTTATTAACAACATGCTCTTTGATGGCAGTTAACAGATTACAAATCTTGTTATTCATATCAGCCTGCTGTTGTCTAAATTTAGTCTCGAGCGTAGAGAGCTGTAATTCTTGAGAAAGAATGAATTTTTTAAGAGCATCTTCACAGCTTTGCCTAGGAACGCCTTGTGATGGAAAATGCTCGGACCAAGTGAGTGGTGAGGAGTCATTGAAGGATACGCTCCGCGTTTGGTATCCTCTGAAATTAGGTTTATCCTTTCATGCCTCATAGGCCACGCCAGAAGTTCGAGGACCTCGACCCACGTGTGATGACGTGAATTCGTTATAAGCACGTTTTGGAAGCTCTATGCAGTTATGAGTTTCGTGAGGGCCATTACATAATTTACATGTAGAAGCGATTCTGCTTACCTGGCTTGAAGGTTTTTGAGCTTCGTAAGATTTCATGAGAGACTTGACTCGACCTTCAAGTTCCATGATCCTACGGTCGGGAGTGCTAGAATTGTTCGAAGGCAAAGATATTGCCTTGACTGTTTTGTTCAAATCACGGGGATCATTCCAACTTTCGTTGTCATAGAGAGCAAGATCTTCTATGAGTTCCCATGATTGTTCTGCACTTAGATCACGTAGCTTACCACCGGCCGATTGGTCAATGGCTCGCCTCGTGGAGAGATCGATATGGTCATAAAAGATTTGGACTTGGAGCCAAAGATCTATGCCATGATGAGGGACTTTTTGGAGTAAGTCCTTGAAACGAGTCCATGCTTCATAAAGAGATTCATTTTGACGTTGTTGGAACATCAAGATGTCATTTCTAAGCTTAGTAGTTCTCCCCGGTGGGAAAAATTGAGCAAGGAAACGAGTGGTGAGATCATCCCATGTGGTGATGGATCCCGCAGGTAAACGCTCAAGCCATTGACTAGCTTGATCCCGTAGAGAGAATTGGAATAAGCGTAATCGGGTTGTCTCTCTAGTTTCAACATCTAGGTCTATGGAATCTACGATTTTAAGGAAGTCCTTAAGATGTTGGTTTGGATCTTCGGAACGAAGTCCATGGAATGCACATCCGCTTTGCACCAACCGGATGGTGTCGGATCGCAAGGGGGTCACATTGGCTCCGGTGAGCTCAATGGTGTTTCGGTAGCCTTGGTGGCTAGGTCGGGAATACTCTCCTAAGGTTCGGGGCCTAAGAGGTTCTAGTGGTGGGTTTTGTTGTGGTGGGATGACGGGTTCAAAGATGTTCCCATCGTCCATGATGTCGGGTGGTGAAGAGTTACGAACAAAAACACAAAGAAATAAGATAGAATAAACAAAACCTAAAAATAAAAATAAAATCTTACTAGAAAGGAATCTAGCAAGTAGACCTAATAAAAAGAGATTCTAACCTAGACAATAACTATTCCCCAGCAGCGGCGCCAAAAACTTGATACGTGGGAATCGCACCAGGCTTTACCTCTCAAGGGATCTTGAGAAGCTTACAACCCCCACCAGGCAGTGTACCTGATCGTTGTAGTATAGTATAGTGACAAGTACCGGGGGATTGATCGTTCAGCTAGGAATAGTGTCGCTAGGATTAGAAAATCTAAATACTAGTTCTAAAGATGAAGGATGATTATTTTTGTATTTTTATATTTTTTTAGAAAGCAAGTAAAAATCTCGGGTTTGAAGGATTTGGACGGAATTAGTTGCTAGTCAACTAACCCAATACTAAAGATGCAATCAAAATAAAATACTAAAAATGAAAATAAACTAAATTAATTAAGGTTGTGAGCAATAAATGGAGAAGTTGTGTTTACTTAGATTTCACTACTCCCTAGATATCTTTTACACGTTAATTACTTGTTATAGTTGCGTGGATGACGGATTGTATTCCTTAATACCATTCATGGGGTGGCGCACTTAATTCCCCAATCCTATGAGTGCTTACTTCACTCCTATGTCGAGCCGGCTAAGAAGCTCCTAACATGGGATCATTAGAATTTACTCATGCATTAAATACAACCAATAAAACCTAGTGCACGTCAGTTCATGTTTCCTAAGACGTTCAAGCATGTTACCAATTGGAGATCTGCCAGTTTTCTTAAGCCTAACATCGAAATTATTCATCCAATACAACCATAAACAAGTAATCAACACATAATTAACATCTAGGTTTCATTAGATCTAAGCAAACACAAGATAGATCTAGCCTAGCATGATGGAATTAAGATAAGAACAAGATATAGACAACCAACACATAGACATATTTATTGAATTAAAAAATTACTTATCTCAATTACACATGAAAGGGTTCAAGGGCTAAGAACCCTTGAAAAACCTGTAAAATTCGTACTAAGTTCGGCCTTAGGGTTTCTCCAAAACTTCTCTTTTTTTTTATGAATGAAAATTAGAAAACTATATATAGGAAATTGAGGCTGACGGCGTCAAGACCAAATTGGTGACGCCGTCATCTCGCCGCCAAAATACTTCTCGGACTGCCTTGATCTACTTTTGACGCCGTCACGTTATAACTTTTTCCAGGCCGTCACGTATTTTACTCTTGACGCTCTACCATGTGACGCCTTCAATTCTGTACTGGGCCGTCATGAAAATTACTCTTGACGCCGTCAGGATTTTCTTCTTGACGCCGTCACCTACTGTTCCCAGCAAGGAAAATTAAGACTTTGGCGTTTTCTTCACTTTTATGCTCCAAAAACGTCCGAATTGCTTCCTTTTCCAGATTTCTCTCCCAAAGTACCTAAAATCACAAAAGGAACGATTTAGGGCAATATTTGATCAAATAAATTCAATTCCGGGCTTAAATGACCCCCTAAAAGTGGTTCATTTTTCGCCTCATCAGTAATGTTTAATTGTGCGCACCAGTCTTTGAATGGGTTGTCACAGAATTGTTTTCTGTTGTCCAAAATAATTTCTCCAGGTAGGCTGAAGCGACATACAATGTTGTCCCAAACGAAGCGTTTGACTTGGTTGCCTGTGATACTTGCCACTGCTTTTGCCTCAATATACTTAGTGAAATAATCTATGGCCACTATGAGGAATTTTAGTCCCCCTGCTGCGATTGGAAAGGGGCCTGCAATATCGATGCCCCATTTATAGAATGGCCATGGTGAGGTGATAGGTGTCAGCTCTTGTTGTGGTCGGCGCGGGATGGGCCTGTGTACTTGGCAATCGCTGCATCTCTTTATCATGTCTCGCGCATCGCGATGCATAGTAGGCCAGTAGTATCCTGACCGCAATGCTCGTGCGACAATGGACCGTGGTCCTGAGTGCATGCTGCATGACCCAACGTGGATCTCTCAGAGTACGTAATCTGCCTGAAGAGGTCCAACGCACCGAAGCCATAGTTGTAGGAATGAACGCCAATATAAGATACCATCTCGTGCCACAACGGACCGATGCATAGTAGGCCAGTAGTATCCTGACCGCAATGCTCGTGCCACAACGGACCGTGGTCCTGAGTGCATGCTGCATGACCCAACGTGGGTCTCTCGGAGTACGTAATCTGCCTGAAGAGGTCCAATGCACCGAAGCCATGGTTGTAGGAATGAACGCCAATATAAGATACCATCTCGAAGTTCGAACCTCTGCGCTGTGCGCCGTATCCATCGAGCGTCTTTCTGTTCTTGGGGCAATATTCCCTTACTTATGAATTCTATGATAGGTGTCATCCAAGTAGGATTTTCTTCTTCTATCACTGTGGATACCTCCATCTTAGAGATGGATTTGTTCTTCAAGGTCTCCACCAATACCTGTTTTGACAGGTGCGCAAAGCTTGTAGATGCGATATTACTTAGCGCATCTGCTTTTCTGTTTTCTCCTCTAGGAACTCGTTTGATGGTGAACCTGTCGAAATTCTGGATTAGGGACTTGGTCTTATCGAGGTATTGGATCATATGTTCCTCCTTAGCCACATATTCTCCTAATACGTGATTGGCCACTAATCTGGAATCGACATTTGCCACTAGGTTGTGTACACCCATTTGAGTTGCTATGTGTAATCCAGCAAGTAGGGCCTCATATTCTGCCTCATTGTTTGTGGCTATGAATTCAAAACGCAATGCGTAAGTGAATTCCATTCCGTCTGGGCTAGTGAGGATAAGGCCTGCGCCTGACCCATCCACGCATGAAGATCCGTCCGTGAATAGAACCCATGGTTCTTGTAGCGTTACTTCACTCTTTGAAGGTGGAGTATCAGTATCTGGCTTCTCAATGATGAAGTCTGCCAATATCTATCCTTTAATCGCAGTGTGTGGTCTATAAGAGATGTTATGCTCGCTCAATAACACACTCCATTTTTGTAGTCGTCCTGATGCATCAGGTTTAGAGATAACTTGCTTGATAGGTTGGTCCATAATTACAGCTATTGGGTGCGCTTGAAAGTATCTGCGCAGTCTCTTAGCTGCGAATACTAGAGCTAAGACCAGCTTTTCCATGGTAGTATAGTTAGTATCTGTCTTCTTGAGTGCTTTGCTTACAAAGTATATTGGTGTCTGAACCGAGTTCCTATCTGTCAATAGCACCGCGCTGGCTGCTCCATGAGTTGCAAATAAGTACATGATCAATTCTTCCCCTGGTCGGGGTGCGACAAGCTTGGGAAGTGCTGCTATATGTTGTTTGAGCTGTTGAAAAGCTTCTTCCGCTTCCGCAGTCCACTGAAAGTCTCCCTTTTTTGTGCACTTCGTGAGTGTCTTAAAGAGAGGGAGCGACTTGTCTGCTGACTTAGACAAGAATCGATTTAGCCCAACTAATTTTCCGTTTAATGACTGGACTTCTATCAGTGTGCGTGGTGAAGGGAGTTCGATGAAAGCTTTTATTTTTTCTGGGCAGGGCTTAATGCCATCAGGTTCTATCAAATACCCAAGAAACATTCCTTCTGTAGCGCCAAAAGTACACTTCTTGGGATTTAACTTCATGTTAATCCTTCCCAATGTTTTGAAGGTTTCCTCGATGTCGCGCACCAATTCTTCTTCAGTATGGCTCTTTATGACGAGGTCATCAACATAAACCTCCAGGTTGCGGCCTACTTGCTTCTCAAACGCGTTGTCCACCAACCGCTGGTATTGTGCTCCCGCATTTTTTAGGCCAAAAGGCATTTTTGTGTAACAGTAGACCCCTTGACTTGTGTGGAAGGCTGTTTTTTCTTCATCTTCCTCAGCCATCTGGATTTGGTGGTACCCTTTGTATGCATCTAGGAAGCATTTAAAGGGGTATCCGCACAAAGATTCTACCTTCCAGTCTATCTCTGGTAGCGGGTAACAGTCTTGTGGACATGCTTTGTTAAGGTCAGTAAAGTCCACGCACATTCTCCAGCTGCCATCACTCTTCTTTACCATAACTGGATTGGAAAGCCAGTCATGGTAATAGACTTCCCGCATGATGCCTGCGTTTACAAGCTTGTGTACTTCCTCTAGGATGGCCTTTGCGCGATCTGGGGCTTGGCCGCGCTTTTTCTGCCGTATTGGAGGATACCCTTGTCGGATTTGTAGCTTGTGCTCTGTGATAGATCGTGGTACCCCAGTCGTGTGCTTTGGTTCCCACACAAAGATATCTAGGTTCCTTTGCAAGAGTGCACGCACAGCCGCTCTGCCTTTGTCAAACAGCGACCCTCCAATTGATATTTCTTGATCTGGGTAGTCAGGGTGAATTGCAACCTTCAGATTTGCCACTTTAGCTGTGTGCTGCTCTGGAGCGCGCGGGGTCTCATTTGTCACTGTGTTGCATTCTTTAGGTGATACAGTGGCGTTGTAGAGGGTGACAATACCTCTTTCTACTGGGAATTTGAGCATCCCGTGTGCTGTGGATGGTACCGCGCGCATGGCTGATATTCCTGGTCTTCCAATAATGCCATTGTATGGCGAGGGAGACCTGATTACCATAAAGTTCATCCAGGCTGCTGTAGAATGTTGTTCATTACCAATGACCACAAGTAGGCGTAATTGCCCCATGGGCCATATCTCCTCTCCTGTGAAGCTAGTCAGCGACGTCATGGCCGGAATTAACTGACTTCGTATCTCAGGTCGCAGCCTCTTGAAACAATGTTCATACATGATATATGCGGATGCTCCCCCATTAACATACATGCGGTGGATATCGTAACCCCCCGTATGTATTTCAATAGTGAGCGGTTCGACTACTGCGTTGTCCGCAGTCATAGTGGCGAAAGAGATTTCGCTTCCACAGGAAAACTTTTAGCAGACTTTTTGTCTCGTCTTTCGTTGCCATGATTGTATCATGTAGATTGTGTCCGCCTTGTCTTTGGGTGTCTTTTTTTGCCCCCATTCTTCTGTCTGTCTTTCCCCTCTTTGATGTTTTTAACGAGGTGATCCATTTTACCTTCTTTCACTAATTTGTCGATTAGTTGGCGCAACTGGACACATTCGTTGGTAGTGTGACCCTTTTCTCTATGGTATTCGCATTATCCGCCTCCTACGCGCCTATCTTCTAGGGTGCGCATTGGTGGAGGTTTTTGTAAGTTTGCTCCTTCTGTCGCGAATATCTCCCTTGGGGCCTTCGTGAGTGGAGTGTATTTGTCGTTATCCCGTCCACTTCCTTGATTGCGGTAGTTCCTACTGCGGCTGCTACTCTGGTCATTGGATTGTTTCCTAGGCTGTTCTTGTGGCCTATAGGTTGAGTAACCTTTTTTGCTATCCGCAGCAGCTGCTTCCCCTTAGATAAAGGATCTAGTGCGCTTCGTCAGTTCATCAAAGGTTTGGGGTACCTTATCATTTAGTCTCCTTATTAGCTCTGGGTTATTGATCTCATTCATGAACCCTGAGATCTTTAGCACTTCGGGGCATGCCTTGACTTGTATGCATTCATCCTTATATCGCTCCATATAAGCGCTTGTGGATTCCCCTTGGCGCTGTTTTACTCTGGCTAGTTCAACAGGGTTCTTGGCGCACTTCTTTCTTTGAGTGAAGTTCAGACGGAATGCTTTTCGCAACTCTTCAAACCTATTTATGCTTCTTCGTGGAAGCTTGCTAAACCAAGTTCGTGCATTCCCTACAAACGTGGAGTTAAACATATGGCACCACACAGGTTGTGGCCAATTTTCGATGGTAGCAGCTGATTCGAAAATTTTTAGGTGGTCATCAGGATCACTCATTCCATCATATGTTTTAACATTGGCGGGCATGCGCCTTCTCCTATTATCCGAATAATCGCTGATGCGCCGCGTGAATGCGTCAACCTTTTAGTGGCGCCAAGGAAGAGATATATCTACGTCTTCTTCCTCGCGATATCTTCCCCTGGACTTCCGGTGTCCTGTCTCTTTGTCCTCGTTGTCCGAGCTTGGGGGCTTTCACTTGGGGAAATTCGTCTCCCAAGTTTGTCATGAATTCTTCTACTTCCAGACCTTGAAGAGCTCTCGCTCGGTGAGCGTTGCCGTCCAGGTCTATCTTGCATCCTGCGATTACCAAGTCTAGCGTGGACATTGGTACGCCTTTCATTGTCTTCGTACTCCACCGAGTATTGTGAATCAGATGATGTACCATCTATTGTTGTTCTTCCAACTCTAGCAAATACTGGAAGTCTGTGGATATCCTTTTCGTCCCCTTCCTTCTGGTAGCGCGATGGGGATGTTTCGTATTCTGGGTCAAAGTTAAGCCGGGCTTGCAGGCTCTGACTTGACCTTCTTCTTGCTTCCTCTTGCATGAGATTAGTTAAAGTTTCGTAATTTTGAGACACAAAATTACTTAGTGTTAATTCAGGCGCGTCCTCTTCCAGTGCAAGGATATCCGTCTCCACATTAGGTCCCCTATCTCGATTAGGAGCGCATTAGCACCATAGTGGCCTGGGTAGTTCCTATGGGCAATTCCACTATTGGGAGGATTAGAGTCGGGCCTTATTCTTGGTGACCAGGCGCACTAGTTGTCCCAGAGGCTCGCGTAGAGGTCGAATCTTGATGTTTCCTCCTCTAGGGGACACCATGTGGTTTTTCCAACTGCGGAGTCCGCTGGCTTGAGTTTTTGTGTTTCGTCATTCTAGTTCTTAGTGTAGGGTCCCACGGATGGCGCCACTTGTTGATACAAAAGTTGGGCGTTCCTTATTTGGGTTCATGTTCTCTTACCAATCAGATCTTAATGCTTGAGACCTGCGCACTAAGAAAGCAAACAAACACCGTTAGGCTTATCGTGGGATTGTCTCCCACGATTATCCTCCTGCGTGAGAGTAAGTAATCGGTTTTAGGGTTGTATAGAAGAGTTAGGGTTGTAAATTGTACCTTTAATGAGAGTTATGATATTCTTTATACAGGCACGAAATCCTTATTGGATACGTGTTCCTTACTCTTCGGCGTATAATGCCTATCCGGTCTATGGATCTTTATCCCATAATAAGAGATCCTATCTAGACCATAAATAATGTATTCGGGTTTGGACTTTCGTGAGCCCAAACCGTTAGTATGTTAGCCCAAATCATTGTTATGATAGCCCACTCGTGGTGTGCTTGGGCGTTAGTAATGTTCATTAATCGGGTTCGTGACCCGAATATGGACTATACGTCATCAATTATTATTATTATTATTATTATTATTATTATTATTATTATTATTATTATTATTATTTTATTATAACTATCACTTTATTAGAACCATAAAAAATAACATGAAATTGGATGGGAGTCTGGACACAATCTGTGCTCCCACTCCTTTCTGAATACAAAAACCAACTCGATGAAAAAAATAAAAACACCACTCTTAACATTATTTGAGTGGCTAAAGGTTTTTCTAACTTGTGGCCCGGGACACAAGTTAAAAACACAAAAATGTGTATTTTTTGCATGTTTCTGTGTCCTTTTTTATGGGTCACTAGCACTTTCTAAATAAAAAACTGTTTTTTTTTTTTTTTTTTTTTTTTTTTTTTTTTTTTTTTTTTTTTGTTCTTTTTAAGGATTCATTAGTACTTTTTGTTTGTTTAACTTGTGCTCTAGAGCACAAGTTAGAAAAACCATTATTATTATTATTATTATTATTATTATTATCTCATCCATTTGACGGGAAGGATAATGCTCAACTTCATTCAAGTTGTTCATAAACTAATGAGCTGAAATAAAGAGTAGTGATTGGGAGGTATAAAACATGTAACTAGATTTATGCTTAAGCTTATGTGGCATCATCCTGATAGCTACAGCTAGAAGACTCACTTTTTCACAAACCATTAGGATCATGCCACATATGTTTAGGCATAAATTTAAAAACACAATATTTAATTGAGCCATTGATACCTTTGTTTCAAATCATATTCAGGTATTTCTATTATTTTATTTCTAATTTAACAATGCATAATGAGAAAACGTTGGAATAATCATTAAGCACCTGTGAAGTCAATGACACTTAAATCGGGTATAAAAGACGGCAGGGGTTAACCCCACGGGGGTATAGGGGAGGGTGTGTGGAAGAATTGTGCTGCCGCCGCCTGTACTGTCTGCTTTAATACTTGTACATTTGACTAAAAATAGGTGGGACCGGGCGAGTAGACCCCCGTTGGGTTAACACAACCCATAAAAGACATATAGCACAGTTTATATACATATTTTACGTTTATAGGAGTTAGAAAGTCAACAATGACAGGCAGACACACTCATTATATTGGGGGGGGCGGGGGGGCGGGGATAGTAATCATACAAACACTTAGGTAACTGAATTTAAGGGTTATTTGCACCGTATAAAAAACACACATGGGTCACCGAGTTAACAACTTATATGAACAATTAACTTTAGAGGTGTAAACGAGCCAAGCTTTTATCAAGCAACTCGAGCTCGAGTTCAAGCTCGACTCGATCGAGCTAAGCTTTTATCGAGCTCAAGCCCAGTAAACTGGCTCGAAACATATAATGAGCCGAGCTCGAGCTTTTGATAGCTCGGCTCGAGCGGTTATCGAGATTTTCGAGCCTTAGTATAGATATGTTTTCATATTATTTTTATGTATGTAAATAAAGGCCGATTTGAATATTAACTAAATTATAAGGACTAACTCCATAAAGGATAAAATATGTTCTAGCCTTGGTAATGAGAATTTTATTGATGGTTTTATTAATCTTAAAAGTATCTAATTTAATTTTCAAACGGCTAAATATTTCTCTTCTAGTTTATGATTCGAGATCATGTACAATTTCTATGTGAAGACTATATTTATTTTGTGGCAATTGCAATTTGCAATTCGTTTTGACACGGAATGGTGTATCTACTATTTTGTTCATGCTCATTTTAGCGGCAAATACCAGTTGGCATATATTCGAGCTTTTCATGTATATCATTTTGAGCTTTTCAAGCTAAGCTCGAGCTTTGCTCGAATCCTGCTCGAGCCGAGCTCAAACTTGGATGGTTAAAGCTTGATGAGCAATCGAGACGAGCTCGAGCCAACCTTTTATCTTTCGAGCCGAGCTCGAGCCTTGTTGAGCTCGGGCTTGGCTCGGCTCGATTACACCCCTAATTGACTTAGAGTTCAGATAGCCCACAATGATGCCGCAATCTAACAACAACTCTCACTCTGCCATATTTTGTAGCAATTGCATTTTTAAGACCCTCCTAATGTTATCAACACGTCTCAAGTCCAACACAATGCCTTAAGCTACTTTCAGCCAATTAAATTTGTGACTCCAGTTTACCTTTTAAGCAGTTATTTATATACCTTATATAGAACTAGCAGGGTACCCGCGCGTTACGGCGGCGGGTACCCTGTAACTAAATTTTACGGGTGACAATCTTTTTTGATTATACATTTCTCATGACAACAAATTTATAGATGGTGAGAGTTTTAGGTTTGATTAACTTTAAGCAATAGCTTGAACATATAAAAAATAGTAAGTTATTTGATCGATGCTGCAAAAATATAATGTTAATATCATCAAGTTTGGAGGTCTGACAGTAGCTTGTAGTCGCATATAGATATGAGATGATGTAATACACTAATTACAATTTATATGAAATCAAAATCCAAAACTCATAACCACTTAATAGTAAATGTGATCACGGTTACATTACTATATGATATCGGTTGTTTACGATGAAGTGTAATTGCAAGTATTTCAACATTACGGCTTAAACAATTATTTTAGCATGACAAACTAAGCAAAAAAGCCCATTGATACTCTGCCCATAAATCATATGCCCATAATTTCAGACAATCCAACACAACACATAACCCAAAATTACACTTAACCTACTATATAAAAGAAATTACCCTAATTCTTCTCATATGTAATCCCACATTCATCTCTCTCCCATACTCTATCAACGCCTCCACTCTGTAACATGATAAAAAACGCCACTTCAATCATCATAAATGTTGTCTTCGGTGAAAAACATAAACGCCCAAAAATTGTTAGTCACTCGCTTTTTAACCGCATGTCAAAATCGTTTTTGTTCGATTCTTTGATTTTGAAATTGTTTTCAGTGACCAAAGGGTCTGTACACAGTCAATGAAAGCCAACATCTCGATAAAAAATACCATCATTTATTTGAACTTGAATGGTGATAGTAGCAGAGACTTTATAAGACAAACTATGGTTTGTTTGTTTTTTTAATTAATTATAGAGAGTATAATGGTGCAAAAACCTTACACTAATCCAATTTGGATTTTGCATCATGAATCTAGTAGGGAATGAAAAGTTTGAGTTAACATTGGACAAGTCACCAACCTATTTGTATGTTTATGGTTCTTTTTTTGTTCCGGTCCTTTACGGGTTGGCTTGACTTTTCTAGAAGGTTAGTTCATTGATGCAGGTTTTACCGACCAGGTTTTAATATTTATAAAGTGTCTCGTTTACCTAAGGTCTACATAATACACTATCGGACAGTGTACCCGGTCGTGTGAGGTATAGCTAGATGGTAAAGCCGAGGTCGTTCCAAGAGCTATGTGTGTAGAGTTTATCTAAGTTTAGTGTCACGTGTAAAAGGGGTTTTATGATTGAAAAGATTGATTAACTAGGAAATGTAAATGACAAAGCAAATAAGTAAATAGAAGGAAGTCAATAAAGAGAGATAGTGCTAACCTAATTACTACTCTTGTTATCATTATGATTAGTTTTCTATAAGTGCATCCTATCATATCGTCTGGGGGTTATATTCATTCAGGATCAGAGGGTTAAATCACCTAAATCTATCTTACACCTTGTCCTATCCCCGACTATTGTAAAGCCGAAGGTTCATCAGGCAGCGTGAACCTACGAAGATGTAAGATTCATTAAGTATCTCTACTAACATGGACAAATCTAGCGGGATGCGGCATGGTCAGATCTTACACCCCCTCTAACTCCTTTAAGCATATCGCATCGGTAGGTGGTCCTAGGGTTAATTCGCACATGTATGGTGATATTGCTATCACCAAGTCACATCCCTATCGGCTTGGTTCCTAGGGTTAATTCCCCAAGCCTCCAAGGAATTACCAATGCTCAACACTACCAGAACTAGAGTGTCCTAAGACTAGCCATGAAAGTATACAAACAATAGACAATAGATGCGTAGAAAACTAAATCATAACAACAATAATTTCTTAACTAGGCTAACAACAAGAGGTGTTTAGCCACTCATATTCATAATTGCAGTAAAATAATGTTGAATTAATACAAATGTAAACATCAACCGAATACAAGACAAAGGAAACGATAAACTTATGATTGGTGTGTGAATCCTTCCTTGGAAATGACTTCTATGTGGCTAGAACTTCGTTCCTCCTGCTCCCTGAGTTTCTCCTAACTTCTGTATGGTGAAAAGTGAATGAATAAACTCGGAATTAGGGCTGGTATTTATAGGCCCGACTTTGCTACGGCATAGCTGATTGAGTTTCTATGCCATAGCCTTTGTAAATCTGGACTACGCCGTAGCTTGATCAAGTGCTACGGGCGTAGTTTCTTCATTGGATGCTTCTACGGCGTAGTTGCTAGGGTAACTACGCCATAACTTCTTCTTTGGCCTCGTAACTTCTTTACTGCCTCAAATTAGGGTCTACGCCTTAGGTGGAGAGTTGCTACTCCATAGTGCCCTTTAGCAAATCTCTACGCCGTAGTCATGGAGTGAGCTACGCCGTAGTCTTCATAAATCTTTGCTAAGGCGTAGGTAGATGAACCTCTACGCCGTAGTTAGTGTAGAATCCACATTTTTCATGTATTTTCACTTAAGTCCTTCCATTTCCGTGTTTCTTCGTTCTTTTGCTCATCTTTACCCTGAAACCTGAATATAAACAAATAAGAGTATATATCCTACATATGAATAGAAAAGATGAGCAATTAAGGGGGAAATTAACACTTAAATCATGGGTAAATTTGACGTTATCAAATATCCCCCCACTTGAACTCTACTTGCCCTCAAGTAGACCTTATTAGAATAATTTTTTAAAAAGATTTTTCCCGAGAAACTAGAAAATATGAGTCTAAAAACTTCCTATGCTAGAATATATCAAAGCCGAACACCTCACGAAACTGGAACAAACACTCATCTCTCTCTCCTAATCTAAGTGTTAATTTCAGGGTGATCACTCAACGCACAGTCATAGAATGTATTCTATCATAGGCTTGGCAATTACACAAATCTCTACCACTGGAGCTAAGGTCGAAACAATTTTTAAAGGCAACATTGGGTGAACACATATGATTGGCTTGTGGGTGTAATGTTGTTACTAACATACTACGGCAAAGGCGACAAAGGTAATGGTACATGACCGGAACGCCGGGCAAGACACCAATGACTACTCAAATCCTTCACCTAAGCATGATTCACAACTAAAAGGGTAGGATAAGACATGGGATGCGCAATAATGGTGTAAAAGGAAAAAGAAAGCAAATAGTCTTAGCCTATAACTGAGTTGCTACCACTTGCTGTTAATCCAAAGTCCAAGCTTCAAAAAGCAAAAATTGGATCATGTAACAAGTGTGTGCCATTAGCGAACGTCATGATGGGCACCACACTTGGTCTTCATGTTAGTGATTAAGAACTAACAACTTCATTCTTCAAATATGACCGAAGTGGTCTCTTCGATACTAATTCTTTCAAAGCTCATATTACGGTGCTATGCAAGGTTGCACCAAAGATAGCATATCTACATACGGAAATTCACATTTTTTTTATAACAAACACAAGAAATAAATATATCCCCCCACTTGGGATGAACTATACATGTACAATAGTGGGTTTCTCATGATCTTCAAGGATTTGTCTTCAACGTAGGTGTGATTCTTAAATCTCTTGACTTGAACCTCGAACTAGAACAAGTGGCAACTTCCCAACCATAAACCAAGACTACATGGTAGGCTAAGGTGTATAGGTGTATCGAAACAATAATATGGGTAAGAAACGAAAGGATAGGCTCAAAAGGGTGTATCTAGGAGTATCTTGCACTAAAGGTGAGTGCAACAAGGGGTTTAACACGGGGGTCGAATAGTCAATGTGACTAATCGATAAACACACACATAAAGGTTATTTGGGTGATAATACTAAAATATTTCCTTCTTAAAAAGTTTCTTCCAAATGTATCAAGAAATCTCAATACACTACTCGTCTTTGGTTTCAAAATGATGTAAAGGCCAAGTTCTAAAGTTTATAAACTATTGGCACACTCATAATTTAGGTGGATTTGGGGTAAAACAGGGGAAACTGAAATAGGCTAAACCTCACCATGGTATTAAGGGTTAATGTGCTCGGCTAAGGTCTATTCTAGTTAGGCTCGGAAAAACATGTCAAAAGTTTCAAATTGGCATAATTTTTCAAAATAAACTAGAAAAAATGGGGGCAACATGAAGTTCAAGTAAATAATTCTACTTCCGTCCCCCCACTTGAGTTGTACAAAGTCCTTTTTGTACATAAAATAAATATAAAGAGGAAAGGGAGAATTAGAACGAGAACTTCCCTGAAATTTGCTCTTGAAAATGATAGAAGGATCATGTTGACAAAACGTGCCTTCTCTTCGCCTAATGAGCAAACTTCAATTCCCTGAAATCACACAACTACCAAAAGCATAAAGCCTAAAAAAGAAAAATAAAAATAAAAACCTAACTCACTTTCGTAGGAATCACGGTTGCATTTAGCGTATGCAACAAACATTTTAAACCACTTGGTGTCCCAAGTGGACGAGTGAAGTCTCGTGAGGGTTTACAGGGAACACACCCACAAAGTTCATTTAAAAACTAATACAAGTTTAAGTAATGATTTGTAAAAAATAATAAGTTTTTAAGGTTCAGAAGGTAGCTACGGCGTAGCTGAAATGGGTTGCTACGCCTTAGTTGCTAAAGATTTCCAGAATGACACCTAGGGTTGCTACGGCGTAGTCATGGTAGGAGCTACGCCGTAGCTAAGTCCTGGGGGATTTTTCTTGGTGCAAAAGTCCAAAAATTAGTTCCCCAACGCAAAGCTTCCTCTAGGACCTGCAAATTATCAATACAAAGCATACTAAACCAACAAAATAAAGGAAAAATGAAAGGAAAAGGATAATTCGGGTTGTCACCCAAAAGAGCACTTTTGTTTATTATCGAGTCTTTAAGTTAGCCTTACTGCCACGGCCTTTAAGTGGGTGCTCAGGCATGCTTGCGTTTTCCCTTGTTCCAAGAGGTCGGCGGATGGTCCCAAACATTAGGAGCTATATATGGTGTCATGCTAAGTCGATCCTCGACTAAAAAGTTAGTCTTGACCCATTCGTCACGGTATTGCATCTCCGGTTACTTGTTTAATTGTCTATCTCCGAATTTCACCTTAACCCAATTTTGGAATGATATCTCGGGTAACCTACTAGATTTCTCTTGTGTACATTAAAACATGGCCATTCACTATGTTTGGCTAGATTGGTTTCGGGCATCCTCCCTCCATCACATTCTTCTTTAAAGGGGTCACAAGTAGGCCAAGCTTGGGTTGTTCCTCGATATGTCATCATAGCCGGTATACAGTAGTGAATTGTCCACTCCACCGTTTCGTTCAAATTGGAGTTCATGAAATGGACTTGAAACCATGTTTTATAAATGATTCGCTCATCTTTAAAACACCACCAAACCTTAGCTTCCTTCTTTAATCTCCTAATCCGAAACATTCCCCCTCTATTACAATACTTGACAAGGGGGTCACAAGTAGGAAGAGTTATTTTCGACCCGTCGACTAGAGTTGTTGAAGGTTCGCAATAGTGAAGTTTTGCTGCAACAGTCACCGGTCCTCCTTCCTCATCCCCTGTTTCTAATCATTCATCCTCTTCATCAGTGTCATCCCAAAAAGATTCGTCATCCGGATATGAGTTAACCTCTTGCTCATACTTAGAGCACAATGGGGTTGTATAGGAGAACACATCATCGGAGATTTGAAGTATCGGGGATATTTCTTCTCCTACATGATCAGCTTTGCTTGAACTAGCTTCTTGATGAGGCGAAAAGTGAACCACTTTTAAGGGGTCATTTAAGCCCGAATTCGAGATTATTCGATCAATTATTGCCCTAAATCGTTCCTTTTGTCATTTTAGGTACTTTTGGAGAGAAATCTGGAAAAGGAAGCATTTTGGATGTTTTTGGAGCATAAAAGTAAAGAAAACGGCAAAGTCTTAATTTTCCTTGTTGGAACAGTACCTGACGGCGTCAAGGCTCTCCACATGACGGCGTCAAGAGTTACAAAAGAGGTGGATGTGGGAAATACACGTGACGATCCAGAGAGTTTTTGTGCATAGGAGATGACGGCGTCACCTAAGGCCGTCATGGTCCAAGTATTAGTGACGGCCCAGAAGAAAATCCTACATGACGGCGTCACAAGTAGATCTAGGCAATACGATTTTATTATGGCGGCGAGTTGACGGCGTTACAACTTAACACATGACGCCGTCACCCTGTAAAATCTATATATATTTTTCCAAATTTCATTCATTAGTGTGCAACTTTGAGGGAATAAACCCTAGGCCGAATTTTACAGCTTTTTCAAGGGTTCAAACCCCTTGAATCTTTCATGTTCAATTAAAGATAAGTACTCTTTCAAATCATTCAATATGCCTATGTGTTGTTTGATTATATCTTACGCTTGTCTTCAATTTAACATGCTAGGCTAGATTTCTTTTGTGTTTGCTTAGATGTAGTGAAACCTAGATGTTAATTATGGGTTTATTGTTTGTTTATAGTTGTTACGGATGACTGTATTCGATGTTAGGCTTAAGAAAACTGACAGACTTCCATTGGTAACTTGCTTGAACGTCTTAAGAAACATGATCAGAGGTGTACTATGATTTTTGGTTGTATTTAATGCGTAGGAGAATTCTAATGATCCCATGTTAGGAGCTTCTAACGACTCGACATAGGAATGAAGTAGGATCTTATAGAGTTAGGGAATATTGTACACAGCCCTACGACTAGTATTAAGGAATATGACCCGTCATCCATGCAATTGTAACAAGCTATCAACCTGTAAAAGATATCTAGGGAGTAATAAAACCTAAGTAAACACAACTTTCCTCATTATTGTTTCCACCACTATTATAATTAGCTTTATTTTCATTTCTGTTATTTTATTTTGATTCCATCTTAGTTCATTGGGTTAGTTGGCTAGCAACTAATTCAGCCCACTCCTTCAAAACTCGAGATTTTACTTGCTTTTATAAAATATAAAAATACAAAAAGAATCATCCCTCACCTCTAGACCTAGTTTAGAAGGCTTTCTAATCCTAGTGACACTATTCTTGAGTTGAACGATCAATCCCTCGGTACTTGTCACTATACTATACTACAACGATCAGGTATACTGCCTGGTGGGGGTTGTAAGCTTCTCGAGATCCATTGAGAGGTAAAACCTGGTGCGATCCCCACGTATCACTTCTTCCTTATTCAAAATCGAGGAGATCATATTCATATTAAACACGATCCTCTCGTAGTATACTCCAAATGATATTTCCTTTTTAAACACATCAATTTTGGTGTGCGCGGTAGCGAGGAAGGGTCTTCCTAAAATTAGGTCCTCCTTGGGAATTTTAGCCATGTCTATGACTACAAAGTCCGCATGGAATAAAAATTTGTTGATCTTAAGGATGACATTGTCCACTATCCCGATTTTACTCGTTTTAGTAGTGTCCGCCATTTCGACCATCAAAATAGTTTTCCTGAGGCTTGTTAGTTTAAGGGATAGGAATAAAGATAATGGAATGATGTTGATACTAGACCCTAAGTCGGCTAATGCAAATAAGTCAGAGTTACCAATTGTGCATGGCACAACGAAGCTTTCTGAACTATCCTCTTTTTTGGGTAATTGGCAAGGTATCTTCTCATTAGGCTTGATGTTTTCTTGCAAAAGAATGTCCTTACCTAAGTCTCTATCATCATCTTCTGTGAAAACAGCCTTGCATGCTCCAATAGTTTTCTTATTTTCTTCAATTATGTTATTCTTGTGGATGTTATCGGCCAAATTTTCAATCATTGCTTCAAGATTCTTAAGAGATTCATCATGGTTAGCCAGGCTCTTGTTAGTGGCTTCTTGAAAGTTTTTCAACCATATATCTTGCTCTCCTTGTTTCTTCCTAGAATCTTCGAGATATTTATTGATGGTTTCTTCAAGATTTGATCTTCTTTCTCCATAAGGTGGCCGATTGTACCCAGATGGCCCTGTACGATAACCGTTACCTTGGAATGGTCTACCTTCCCCATATTTCAACTCTTCTGTTTTCCCATCGCCCTCGTTCAAAGGGTAATCTTTAGACAAATGTGGTCCTTCACAAATCTCGCAACCAACTTGAATAGCGTGAACATTCTCCTTGAGCTTCTCCGTCATCTAATTGTCATGATCTCAATGACAACTACCACAACATCAATATATTCTCAACTCCCTGCCAAGACCCTAGTGGTCTCGGCTCCTATCTCCTTGGCACTACTCCACAACGACAACACTAATAACAACAACAACCTTATGGTAACAACAACAACAACTAAATCAACGACAACAACCAAGACTCGGCACCATCCCACAACTCGTCACTATCCAACAATCCAAACCAAACACATCCTAGTTCTATCCTCACTCTCGGCAGTCAATAACTAGTCCAACTTACTATCAAAATCTAACCCTAACACCTTCCCATTTCACAGCGAGGATAACAATAACACAACAATGCGCCAACAACAAAACAATGACAACAAGAACGACACCCAGAACAAACAACAAGAACTCGTCTACACCCAAGCTTTCCTAACTCTCGGCATACACCAATAACACATACATCTCCAAATATCATCCTAAACCCACCAAATCCACATCCTCGATCCAAATCCATCCCCAACACTCGACATACCCACAACAACACATCCTAAGCCATGAGTCTAAACTCACGGCGTGCCTACACGCCACAAAACAACAACTATGGATTAAATGATACCAAACATACATATAAATCTCATTTTTATCATCTTTACATTGTTATTATTATGGCCCTCAAAACCCGTGGGTTTTGGGTCCGAATGTGGTACAACGACCACAAAACGACGAGCCTTTCTTCCTTGGTCTTCAGAAGTCAAGAAACATGAGAGAGGGGGTGTCGTGGTGATGATATCATGGCTGAAACGTGGTACATGGGAGTGTTTGGGTGAGCTTTGGAGCGCGTGAAATACGCCAAAATGAAGGAAATGATAAGGGGAGCAAGATAGGGGTGGCGGTGTTATTGTTTGAGGAGTGGTGGTGTCGGTTTGGCTGAAAAACAGCCGAAGAAGAAGAGTACCAGGGGGCGGCTAGTATTAGTGAGATGGGAGGTTGTAACCCTAGGTGAAGAATAGAGATGTATTTATAGGGTCTTGTTAGGACTTGTGTCAAACCCTATTGCGCCCTCGGGGACCATTTTTGCCAATCTCTTTGTAATTTTAACGAAATGTGAACGGAACAAATAAAACGTGCTATAATTCTCTCCCGAGCAGCCGAATCCATTTCCATATATTTTAGATACGTTTTTACATAAACGTTTATTATAAATATGTATAATGTTTATTTTCATTTGTTCTCTAACCAAATATTCCCGTTTTCACTCATTGTGTGCCAATTCACGCGTGAGATATTCCAGAATATGACGAATACTTACGAAGTGTAAATATAAGTATATGAAAGGAAATGTATAGGAATTCGAAATTTGCGAGTTGTCACAAATAGCTTCAAGTTTTATAAACAAGTATTGCCCTAAAAATGCCAGTTGCTACACTATGACATAAGAACAAGTTGTTAAGGAAGAAATAACGGTTGTGAAAGAACAATAAACAATGGCAGAAAATGAGGACAAAGGTGCCTATCTAATAATCATATATAAAACGTTTAGTCACTTAAAAAGGTTTTGGCCATACTATACTAACGTACTTTTTCAAATGTACCGATCTAGTAATCATATTATTTTTCGTTCCACTTAATGTTACGAACTTTCATTTTTTGTACCAATTTACCCACAAGTTTACCGGCTACCAGGAAAAGAGTATGAAAACCGGAAAAAATGCCTACGTGGCATATTTAATAATTGAGTAAATTGCATGGATCGTCCTTCTAGTTTGTCCCAAATTGCATTTAGGGCCCGTTTGGTGTGAGGGTTTTGTGAAAAAGGTATGGGATGAAAGTAAATTTTGCATGTTTGGTTTAACAACATGTCATTCAAGTTTGGGTTCAAACCCTTATTAGTGGGCATACACAAAACATTACATATAAGGTTGGTTTTCTCTCTTCCCATGTTTCTTTTCATATTTTTATTTTTTATTTTTGTCTTCTAGTTATCTTTATCACATAATCTTATATAACTTGTGGGCCCATCTTCAACTTATATATATATATATATATATATATATATATATATATATATATATATATATATATATATATATATATATATATATATGTGTGTGTGTGTGTGTGTGTGTGTGTGTG